>CAUYQU010069920.1:0-131224 GCA_963574635.1 Cheracebus regulus
TTTTTTTTTTTTTTTTTTTTTTTTTTTTTAATACTCCTAATCTTGCTTCTGGTACACAAGCAAGTTTGGGAACCAGTTTTATTCTCATCACCTGCTCTCTACCTCAGGCTCTAAATAGGAGAGAGTAGTTGATTTAGACCAAATGAGTAGCCGACAGAATGGGGGCCGGTGGGTGTCTAGGGTTTCTAGGTGGAGATTAAAATACAGAGTCCATTGAACCATCCCACAACTTGCTCTAGTCTCTCTTACTTGAAGGTACTAACAACAAGCCCAAGAAGATTCAGGGAAAGTATATACCTGTTTGTGCCAGCAGTTTCACATTTACTGTTGAGCAAGATGCTGGGAGGGCTGTCTCTCAAGGCTTTCTTAAGATGCAGTTCTTGTAGTGGGATGTATAATTTCAGCAGAACTGAGGCAGTGGCAGAGGCCCTTGAGTATGAGATTGCTAATCCTAAGCTGCAGAACTCAGTCAGCCAAGATTCCCAAAAGTCTGTTCAACCATTTTGGTTAAGTAGTTATCCTAAATTTCTGAGGTCATTGACGGTCATCTGATTTGATAGAGAAAGAAATTGAAGTGGTCATCTGCAGTTATAAATGACAGTGGCTGAAACTCTGGCCCAGGAAATGCTGACTTTTAACATTCCCTGAGAATGTCCTAAGATGATAAGGATGAATAAATGGTATCTCACCCTTGAGGAACAGAGGATAGAGTGCTTAGTTGTAGGGGACTCTTTCCTCTACTAACCCCTTCCCTGTGGGCTAACCACACTTGGTGGTTTAGGTGTAAATGCAGCCTCTTAGGTGTTTTTCAGCTGTTTTCTTGCCATGGGAACATGTTTGTTATCCCACTGTTTCCCTCTGGCCTCTCACAGCTCAGTTGCTGTGTCTTAAAGCAGGATCACCAATAACCAGGCATCTGGGTCGTTGGGTTGAAGCTGAGTAGTGACCATGGCAGCTGCTCCCACTTAGGAGTCAGACTCCAACAGGATAGGGTATTAGCTATCTGGGCAGCAGCAGTTAGTAGACTTTTTCTTCCATCTAAGAGACTAAGCGATTTACAAGAGACTAAGCGATTTACTTCTGTGGTCTCCCAACAACTGTAGATGCCTACCTCTCCCTGTGATATTGCATCCTTGGAAGTCTTATTTTTCTAAGAGTTTGGTCTTCTCAACTTCCTATAGAAGCAAATTTCCTTTCTCCAGGAATGTGAGGTATAGTCAGGTTCTCCTCTTCAGTTTCCCTCCATCTCTTTTGATACAGCTAGAAAGCTCTCAGCTCTTTCTTTCCCCAAGAATAATTCAAAAGAGGAGAAATCACATAAAGACTCAGCAGGTGGTGGGTGCACATTTAGCTGAAGAGTTCAGATATTTGAGAAGGAGATGTATTAATGACAACCAAGATTAGATGATCTATTGAGATGGGCCTATCCTTTGGGCACGTTTCAGGTAAGATTTCAAGCATTGCTTTTAGGGAAGGGCCACTATGAGTCTAATAAAGGAGGGAAACGAGGATTTTAAAATGAGAGGGGGTTAATAGAGGTGTATATGGAGTAGGAATGCCAACAGTTAAGATCCCAGGTACCTACCCCTATGAAATTTAACCAGTCTCTTTACACATGAGTCCCATGAAGGAAGAGAGTGACCCGTGGGACTTATGAATGGGAATAACTCCTCACAACTTCCTAGTATTTCTCTGTGAGGTTTTTTGCTGTTGTAGTCTGACTCCTAGGTGGGAGCGGCTTCTGTGGTCACTACTCAGCTTTAACCCAGGGACCCAGATGCCTCGTTATTGGTGATCCTGCTTTAAGTCTTGGGTGAATGATTTGATGTCTATAAAATTGTGCCTCCCTTTTAAACTTAACTTTTATCTTACAGCAGCAGCCAGTAAGGAGGAGAAGGGGAGAGAGCTCATTCGATATTAACAACATTGTCATCCCAATGTCTGTTGCTGCAACAACCCGCGTAGAGAAACTGCAATACAAGGAAATCCTTACTCCCAGGTAGAAGCTCGGAATAGTTGGCTTCTCTCCCCATTCTTCCTGCTATTGCCTTTTCCCTTTTCTCTTCTGACCAAGCTTTGGGCCCTAGTCTTTGGTTCTCTCTTCTCATTAAGAGAAATTCTTTATCTGCTAAGAGCAAAATTATTTCTGTATATAGTTCTTGCTCATTCCATTATAGGTATACACCAAATGAACCAGCAGTCACAACCTGATAGGCCACTGACTTATTGGTCTTGAGACAGGTTTTGTCAACACATACAGTATGTTTTAAAATACTGAATTTGTTGTCAACATCAAAGCAGGATTTCACATAAAACTCTTTGTTTCCAGCTTTTATTGCCAAACAGAAAATGAGGCAGCCCCGGTTATGCATTTCCATATGGGAGCAATCAGCTGGTCCTGAACAGTGGTGGTCCCCTTTAAACAGGTTTCTTTTCTTAAGTTTGTCACAGTGTCTCAGCCTCAGCCCACCCCAGGCCACTTCTCTAACTTCTGGCCTTCGCGGGCATTTGAGTAGGTGGCCAGTTTCACAGGCCTTGAAGGGTAAGGAGACTGAGCTGTGGTAAGGGATGCAGCCTGCTTGCTATCTCATGATTGTCCGTTCTTGGTTTTTCAGCTGGCGAGAGGTTGATCTTCAGTCTCTGAAGGGGAGTCCTGATGAGGAGAATGAGGAGGTAATGGCATGGTCCTTCTCTTAGAAGAACACACGTGTATACATGCGCATGTGTGCATGCGCACACACACGAGTGCACACACCCTAGACGGCCTCAAGACCTTTGGGTGTCAAGTGCAAGCTCCTTGTATTCCTGTCATGACCGGGAAGAGCCTAAAATGGGGTGGGACTGGTTCTTAACTCTAGGAGAAAAGAGGGGATCAATAAATCTGCTCTGTTGCAGATTGAGGACCTGTCCGACGCAGCCTTCGCCGCCCTACATGCCAAATGTGAGGAGATGGAGAGGGCAAGGTGGCTGTGGACCACGAGTGTGCCACCCCAGCGGCGAGGCAGCAGGTGATGGGGCAGGCATGGGTCCCCAGGGCCTGTGGAGAGAGGGTGGACAGGGAGTTCGGGCCCTACCTGAGTCTGTGGAATTGCTATTGTCTCTTGGTTGGTCATCATATTCATCTACTGGCAGTGGGAAAGTGCTCAGAACTTCCTTGGTGTTTGTTGGAACTAGTGGAGATATAAGGAGCCAAGTGCTAGATCCTGGCTGAGGAGTCACTGTTCAATTCTGATAAATTCCCGTGATCTGTGCCATTTGGAAGACAGTTGGGGGGTCATGGTGATTCAACCAGGGGAGCTTGGAAGGCCCCACTACAAGTTAACCTTCCTTTGGACAGTGGACAGTGGCTTTGTGATGCCACTTGAAGGAACTGCCCCCCTTATGTCCATCACTACCCAATCTCTCTTTATTGTTAACAGTGGCAGAAACCCTCTGGATTCTGAAGTAGAAAGTTTTAGGGGCTCTTATTTTTATTTTTTTTTTCTTTGACTACAGTTTTCAAAGTCTACACTAATCTCCCTAACCTCCTGAATTCAGTAGGCACTTTGATAGGGACTCACCCCGGCATTGTTCAGCCATGGTTTTTTCTTGGGATGGTAGATGTTGTATTACCTACCCCTTCAGAGAGTAGTGGGAAGAAATGGGAATTGCTGGATCCTAAGGAAAATCTGTTAGTCTTTGTTCACATCAGCCCCTCCAGTGGGGATGCTTTTTTCATGCCCTCTACCTCCATAAATAAACATATTTCCCAGGCACTCAGATTTGCATTTCTTGGTATATAGGTCCTACAGGTCATCAGATGGCCGGACAACCCCCCAGCTGGGCAGTGCCAACCCCTCCACCCCCCAGCCTGCCTCCCCTGATGTCAGCAGTAGCCACTCTTTGTCGGAATACGCCCATGGCCAGTCCCCTAGGAGCCCCATTAGCCCGGAACTGCACTCTGCACCCCTCACGCCTATGGCTCGGGACACTCCGAGACACTTAGCCAGTGAGGATACCCGTTGTTCCACGCCAGAGCTGGGGCTGGATGAACAGGTAAGGGACACAGCCTTTGTGTGGGGTTGGCGTGGTTAGGGATGGAACCAGGAAGGGACATCACCTGCCGAAGAGGGACCTGCATCATAAGCCATCTCCTCCTCCCTTTTGAAGGGACAGGGAGCTGCACTTAAATTGACCTCCTCAACGTCCAGTGGAACTGTACTGATCATTGTTAAAAAGGTTCCCACCCTATGAGGGTTGTTCCCAGACTGCCTGGGGAACTCCAGATAGACTGGTCCTAGGCTCCAGGCCACAAGGTTTATGGCAGGGCCTTGGAGCAGGAAGCAGGCTGGCTGCAACTGGGTCCTCACAGAGCAACTTGTCTGCCTACAGTCTGTCCAGCCCTGGGAACGGCGGACCTTCCCCCTGGCGCACAGTCCCCAAGCGGAGTGTGAGGACCAGCTGGATGCACAGGAGCGAGCAGCCCGCTGTACTCGGCGCACCTCAGGCAGCAAGACTGGCCGGGAGACCGAGGCGGCACCCACCTCGCCTCCCACCGTCTCCCTCAAGAGTCGGCATCTGGCAGTAGCAGCCACAGCTCAGCGCCCGACTCACAGATGAGCGGGAGACAAGAATCTAAACAGACTCACTAACTATTGGCATTAAAGCTTCAGAAATCTCTGCGTTTGATATTCAAACATCATATGCCGGAAATTTTCACAGTTTTTAGTGAACTTAAGGAATTTAGATCCTACTTTGGTATTTCTTTTTTTCTTGTTTTAATTTTTATTTTGTTTTTGTTTCCATGTTTTCTTGTCACACACCTGAGCACTTCCTCCCATTGGCAAACAGAAGTTCAGGATGAGACCCTGCTGGCCTGGTCTTGGCACATCCTCTGCACTGTTGAATCACTGGACTTACTGATCTTAGATGACTAACCCCTCCTTCGCACCTGTGGGCAGGGCAGACCAGCCTGGCGGGCAGAGCGCTCCAGTTGAGCATGGCCTTCTTGAGCTAGGGTGGGATGGGGCAGGGTGCTCTGGGCTCTTACCTCTCCCCTCCCACCTGTGGCTTGGCTCAGCTGTGGCCCTCCTGGCTGGGTCCCCCTTGGTTTTCTGTGCTGGAGCACCCCTACCAGCTGCTCTTACCAAGTGCTCAGCCAGCAGAGCAGCTTCCCCTAGACCTATTTTTGTTTGATCTGCATTTGGTCTTCTCTGTTTTGACTCCTTAACTGCAGTAACCTGGCTGTGGCTGCTCAGGTTCCCCTCATCCTGCCCCTTGGTCCCCTTCCTTATCTGCTCCCCCATGCCCCATACACACCCATAACCTGTCCTTCCAGTCGGAATATCTTTACCACCTGTCCTGATCTTTGAAGGTAGGGTTAGGACTGCTTAACCTCTAGTCTCACTCCCCTGCAAACTGGGGTTGTGGGAATGAGCAGCCATCTCTCCCTGTGTGATTTTTTTTTCCTCTGATTGATGTTGCCATGTTTCCTTCACACCCAGATCCCTGTCGGTGTTGATTCCACTCAGTCTTTCATGCTCCCCTTGCCTGTGGAACATTGTCTGGTCCTAGCTGTGGTTCCCATTGTCCCTTCTTCACCCTTCTCTGTTAACCTTGTGCCTGTCTCCTGTATGATCACATCACCAAAAAGGGGGAGGGGGGAGAAGACTTTTTTTTTTTTTTTTGGCCATTTTGTAATCGTATAAAAATAGTAGACAACTGCTTAATGGTTGGGGTTTTTTCACAATTTTCAACATTAGTGATTTTTTTTTTCTGTTTGCAAGTTAAAGGGTTTGTCATTGTTTCTTTAAAAAAAAAAATACAATAATGCACCATATCCCTATGCATAAAGTGCTTCTTCTATTTATAAGGTTGAAAATTCTGAATAACCCTTTTAGCATTGAAAAAATGAAAAAGAAAAAAAAAACCTTGTATTTTGTAAATATTTTCTTTTCCTGCTTTGGAGCTGTGTAATGGCAGCAAAACATGTAGCTGTCTTTGTTCTATAGAAATGCTTTTCTTCAGAGAAGCTGATCTTTGTTAATGTCTTGATTCTGTTCGCAAAGCACAGACTAGTGCTTAAAAAAAAAAGAAGGAAAAATTGAAAAAAATAATAAAAAAAAAAGTTACAGAACGCTGTGTACCAGGCCTTTCTGGGCTTACTGAACTGAGTGTGCATGGTAGCATTGGCAGCTTTGGAGCTGGCTGTCTGGTGCCATTCTTTGGGGTACTCTGACTTACTCTATACCTTGGAAAATCTCCATTCTGTCTTGTGGGAACACCACAGGTTCATCTCATGGCCACCAGAGAGAGGATGATGGTGGCTTTTAACTGAGGGTAAGGGGTGCCAGGAGGAGAGGCAATCTGCACTGATTATCTCCATTTTCTTTTCTTTTTGTTGCATGAAAGCGGTTAATCCACTGTCTCTTGATGTTCCTTCTAGTGCGGTCAGCCGTCTAACATTTTGTATCTATTCTAAATGACTCTTTAAACGAGATTTTGCGTCTCATCTTTAATATTTCTGAGGTTTGGTGGGGGTTGGTGAGATATATAATTTGCATAGTGCCTGGATTGGTTCTTGCCTGCTGTCTGAGATTATAGCATCTTTCTTCTGAGGAGGCTATGTGCTCAGTTGCCCATGCTTGAGTGCAGTGGCACAATCTTGGCTCACTGCAGCCTGAATCTCTCGGGCTCATGAGATCCTCCCACCTCAGCCTCCCCCGTAGTTAAGACTATAGACAGACATGTGCCACCATGCCCAGCTAATTTTTTTTTTTTTTTTTTTTTTTTTTTGGTAGAGACTGTCTCACTATGAAGCCTAGGCTGGTAGGTGCTTTTCTTTGTACAAGATGATGAGTAAGTGGGTGCGGCTGGTTCTCTACTCTCTTCTTTGCATGGCAGTCAAGCTGAAACAGTGAGACTCTCTTGTGGTTCTGAAAGCCATGCTTTCTAAAATAGCATTTCTCTTTTGCTGGCCTGTTGCTGCTTCTGTAGTTGCAGTTCAAATCTGCTCTACCTAAGCATCTGCTTGCAGTGGCAGACACATCAGGAAGAGCAAGAAAAGTAATATTTTGAAACTGAGAATCTAAGGATTCAATGTCATGACCTTGGCATAGTTACTAAGGAATAATATGATGGATTACTGTTTTGTTTTTTTCTTTGTAGCATTGTTAGGAAGATGCTATCTGGTATCCCTTTCTTGGTTTAGTAGAAATATTCTTCAATCTATAAAATAAGGCTCCAAAGGAAAGAAGAAGGCAGCTCTGTAAACCTAGCAGGAATCTAAGCCATTCATTTAGCTAATTGGCTTGGTGTTCTGCTCCAGCCCCAGGCCTCTGGACTAAATTTCCAGGGACAAAAGCTGTCATATCCTCATCCCCAACCTTCTCAGGTTTGCATACACTGGCATGGGTCTTGCAAACTGAGTGCAGCATTGTGAGGTCAGCTGCAAGGAACTGTATTACCCTTTGAATTGGACTAGGATGGTTTGCCAGCACCACAATGAGAGAATCAACTGCAAATGAACAAGTCTGAGAACTCCCACCTTCAGCACTCCAAAGAGAGCTCTTAATCCTCATGTCCAGCTTTTAATAACAACAGTCATTTCCTGCTTTGAGCTAAATTCTCTAAGGGTGGGTAGGAAAGAACTTAAAAAATACATATTCTATATCACTTTCCTGTCCTTGGAGTCCATGAATGGAGACCTTATTTAATCAGAGTAATAACTTTATTTCCAAATTCACTTTTACAGCAACAGTCAGTGTAAATCATTTGTTAAAACACAATACACTATATGGACATTCACAGACAGGAAGCTAAGCTAAGATGATTTTATGTCCCTCCCCCCACCCTCAAAATTACCAAAGAAATCATGGGACTTGCAAGTGCCAGAAATTGTCCTGCTTAACACTGCAAACTTATGGGGCTAAGTCTATTAGGAGGTGAGACTCTAGGCCAGTGCCCAGGGTAAGTAACCCTTTTCGAAGCTGAAGATAAATCAGAAGTCTTGTGAAGCCACAGGTCTGTAGATGGGAGACGCTGGTGATCACCTCTGCCCTCACCCCGACCTCATGGCTTTGCTTGGAGAACTAAGATGAAGAGGGTGAAGTGAGTGATCTCAGCTGCCATAAGCACAGGCTGTGTGTCTGGAGCCACTGAGAGAGGTGGCATGGAGGTACCAATAGCTTAGATGGAAGGATGCCATGGTCTTAAGAAGGCATGATTGTGGGCTTAGGACCCCCAAAAGAGGGCAGCAGGCCAAAGCAACCAGATGTCCATATTCCTACACAAGCCTTTCTGCCTGTACTTCACTGGGGAGGGAATGGGGAATTAGCCAGCTGCCTGGGAAAGCCTGTTGGTGGAAAAGAGAAGCCCCAAGGACCTCTAACCCCATGGCAGCTCTCCCCCTCTAGAAAATGTGGTTGAAATCATGAAAAGGGTTACGAGGCAGTTTAAGTGCTACACCCCAAGATCTCCCTTTGCCCATGTTAACTGTCTTACACATTCCTCCCCCCTCCCCCCATAGCACAACAAGCAATAGCAAACAGGATACAGTCTCACCATTAAAGTCAATTTAAATGGAACCATTGATAAGTGAGTTGACAGCTTGAAGGAGCCAGGCATACAGGATATCCTATCTAGCCCACCCAAGGGCGCTGGCTCTGCAGGTGGGAGAAATGAGGGGAGGGGAGGAGTACCCAGCCCTGGGGGGGATTGTCCTCATTTAAGGTCGCAAGCCAGTGTGCCTTTGCAATTTATCTGCCAGCACTGATCACACTAAACCATGATCTTTAGGCTGGCCCCAACAGCCTGCCCCACAAGGGGAAGATTCCAGAGCCCTCCATATAAGGCCCACGGTGCTGAAGAGCAGGGCATTAGAACTTCAGGACGAGGAACTGAGGTACAGGAAGAAATGCAGCCAAAACTGTTGGCAGTATTGAGGAGGGCATGTCTCTACCCACCACCAGATCTCTACCCCACAATTCCTTCTTTTCAGATCCCTTCACTTATGAGAATTGTTGGGACTCAGCAAACTGCAGGGAGACTCCCGGTGGAGAGTTCTGGGCCCAGAGACTTCTTTGCAGGGAAAGCTCTAGCTGCACATGAAGCTGCCAGCCCTCTGGGAGGCCCTGGACTCCTGAGTCCCTCAGAGTTGCCTTTAACTGTACCCAAACCAGAAGTGGCAGAATTGGGCCCGAGGTGCTCAGTTTCTTCAGGCAGCAATTTTCTGCAAAGGTGTCTTCCATTTTTTCATGGGCGCAGATGGAGTTTGTGCAAGGTCAGTGGGCTGAGGGTGCTCTGGTCCAGGCTTTGGGAACAGTGTCTCCTGACTTGTCATCCTTCCTAGGGCAGCCAGCTTGGGCCTCTGGAGCAGATCCAGGACAATCCATCCCAATCCCTGCTGTGGCCGCAGGGCCCTTGGTGGGAGGCTGAGCTGCCCCTCCCAAGAGCAAGCTTGGAGAGGAACCCAGTCTGAGGGGTGGACTGAGGCTCCCGGAGCTTCTAGGGGCTGCAGATCCCCCCAACTGGCACTGGCTTCCTTTTTCTTGTGATGCAGGAGGTGGACTTCAGGCTGTGACCAGAGAGAACCATCTTCATGTTGCAAGCCAGGCCAGCCATGAGACCTTCTCTCTGCCCTGACACGGAGCCCCGAGGGGGAGTCGGGAGGGGGACACCATCGCTTCTGTCCTAATCCTGTGCTTCAGGCCTTCACAGCTGAAGAGCCTCCTTTGATGCTAAAATCTGGTCTCTGTTGGGTCCCAGATGCTGACGAAAGCCTTACAAAACTTGGGAGGCCCCAGCAGGATGGAGCCCCACTGGCCTCCTGGAGCTGAGTCCCAGCATGGGGGTGAGAGACACCTCGTGAGGGTGGGTTAGAAACCTCTTTACAAGCATTTCAAGATACATGCGTCCTTTTTTTTTTCTTTTCACTATCACAGTCACTCTGGTGAATCCAAGCATAAACAGACAAATCCAACTACAACGCAACAGGGTACAGATGGGGAGGGCAGGGCAACATCTATGTATATGTTCAGCTGCTCCAGCAGAACAGACAGCATGGCTTCCAGCTGGGACTGGGGGGAAAGAACCATTTCCGAGGGGGCATGTTCCCCTTTTGGGGGTGTGGAGGGCTGATTTCTGTGCATGTAGAGCTGAGCAGCGGCTGGGCTGTCTGGGAGGCTGGCAGCCACAAGCTGGGGTGGAAGTGGGAGACAGCGGGACTGTGGGCCTGCCCTGGGTGCCTTGCCCGCCTGTCCTAGTGCTATCACCAACCAGGACACCCAGCCTCCTGCTGCCAGCTCAGCACAGGAAGGGGCCAGGCCTTCTGGGGGCAAAGGGCTCTCTCCACGTCAACAAGGCAGAAACATCTAGGGTCACAGCTGAGCAGTGCCCTGGCTCACATCTGTGACGGGAGGAGGAGGCAGGGAACGGAATCAGGTCATGAGATTCGTGGTGAGGGGCATGCCAGTTGGATGACTGGCACTGAGAGTGAGAGGCTGGAGTCCCACTCTTATGCCTGGACTTTGCCTTCCCTTAATTTCGCCCGCAGTATGGAGTAGGTACCTCCCGCAGCCAACCAGGGTCATTACTGATAAGTGGGTGGTGAGGCTGGGAATTTGGGACATGGTGACGTGATGGGTACAGGCAGTGACTGGGCTCTCACGGCGGACAGTGGCACGGCGGCGCAGACGGGTGATAGCAGTGGCCATGGGAAGGACAGGAGGCTTGGGACCCACTTCCCAGACCCCTGCACACTCCAGAGATGCCGGTGGCCCAGGCTTGGAAACAGGTGGACGTCTCCCAAGAGGCACAAGTCCTTACAAAGAGAACTGGTTAGCCCTAAAGTCCCAGGTCTGTGAGGTGGCCAAAATCGTAGCTGCAGTTCCAACCTTCAGAACTCAATAAAACAGGGTTTTTGTGGAGCAGAGAGAAGCCTCAGCTCAGGCCCCCCACCCTGCAGAGAGGGAGTAAGAAGCGAGCACCCTCAGACATCAAGATCAGTCTTCAAGGAAATCATCCACGGGGCACCACCCTCCCGCCGGCCCGCCTTCTCCTCTTGCCTACTGTCCCTTCTCCCACAGGCTGCCCAGCAGAGGGTGGCACACCGACCCGTAGCAGGCCCCAGCCACCAAGGACAGGCACCACTCAGTCTGAGATGCTGCAGGCAGCGGAGGCCTTGGCCCTCCCATCGGCGCGGAGGGGGCAGCGTCTCCTCTCCAGCACGTGGCTTCCTCTCCCCGCTGTCCGGCCCCTGCCTCGGCATCCCACCCCACCCCCGTCACACTCACACAAGGCTGACATCATCTGCCTGTGGCTTCCACAAACACACCAAGTTTCAAATCCTTTGTTGCTGCCGCTGCCTCTGTGACACCCCCTGGATTGGGCCAGAGGTGGTGGACACCCCCAGTCCCTTGAAATCCGAAATCCCCCAGAAGCAGCTTTCAGAGCCTCTCCTTCTCCCTCTTCTACACAGAGGGGGGGAAAAAAAGGAATTGCCCAAGGAAATGTTGGGTGTGGCCATGTTTTTGTTTTTTAAAAAATAATATTAGCCCACCCATCAATTTGGAAAGATGAAATTTGCTCTTATTCCCATCACTGATTTTGAAGTCCCGAGCCAAAGCCGAGTGACAAAAGCAGGTTAAGTGATTAACCGATTAACCGAACTGCGAGGAGCAGCTGGGGGCAGAGGGTGGGGGCCGGGTCATTATTCTTTTTTTTTTTCCACACTCTCTCACTCTCTCTCCTCTCCACGATTACTGACCGCCCCGGGGGCCTGATCACAAACCCTGCTTGGCCAGGGAGGCGGACACCTCATCGGCTAGCGTGGCGAGCTGGGGCGAGTCTACCATGTCAATGCTGCCGGTGGAGGAGACGTTGCTGAGGTGCCGTGGAGACGTGTCCCCAGACACCACCGGAGACTTGTACACGATTTCCGCCCCGTGGTCTGTCTTGGCTTTGGCGTTCTCACGGAAGGTCAGCTTGTGGGTTTCGATCTGCAAGGAGAAGAGGGAAGGAGGGAGGGTGAAATAAAGTGCCAGAGAAAGGGAGACAAGCCCTGCCAACTGCCCCGCCAGGTCTGGGCCACAGTGCCAAGGACTGGTTTTGTTTTTGAGACAGGGTCTTGCTCTGTCGCCCAGGCTGAAGTATGGTGGAACAATCTCACCTCACTGCAGCCTCAACCTCCTGGGCTCAGGGGATTCTCCCACCTCAGCCTCCCGAGTACCTGGGATTACAGGCATGCACCACCACACCCAGCTAATTTTTTGTATTTTTAATAGAGATGGTGTTTCACTATGTTGCCCAGGCTGGTCTCAAACTCCTGGATTCAAGTAATCCCCCGACTCAGCCTCCCAGAGTGCTGGCATTACACGTGTGAGCCACCACACCTGACCAGTAGCCGTTTTTAGTGTCTTCCAAATGGTAATATCTGTGCTCACTCCTCCCCTGACCTGCCTCCCAGGCACCCACTTACCCTCCCCAGAGACAGTTCCTTGTGGATCCTCCAGAGATATTTCATATATAAACATGTGTGAGTGGATATATACACAGGCTGCTTAGTATTCCATCCCCGTCGATGTACCAAAAGGCATCTACTCTGTGACTGGATGTTTAGGCTTCTCCTGCCTTTAGTGATTACAGGCAATGGTGTATATGAACAACATGGATAAATAACCCTGTATGAACATGTCACACACGTGTAAGTGGGTCCTAGAAGTGGAGCTGTTAGGTCAAAAGGCATGCACATTTTGAGACATATTGCCAGATTGCAAAGGAAAATGTGGAAGGAGAAGCTGGAGAAGATCAAGGATGTCTCCCAGAGCCACTGACGCCCAGACATCAGCCACACACATTCCTCCTGTTTGCCAGTGACTGATGAGTTTGGAGGTGGCAGCAACTGTGGGCAGTGCTGGCAGGTGGGCCACAAAACATGATGTGACAAAGGCCCATTTGTGGGAGGGTGGGTGTATGATTTAGGATGGGGATTGTCTAGCGACTTATCTGTCATCCACTTATCTACTTGGAGATGGGAATCTCACTATATTACCCAGGCTGGCCTCAAATTCCCGGGCGCAAGCAATCTTCCCACCTTAACTTCCTCAGCAGCTGGGACTACAGGTTCATGCCACCATGCCTGGCTGAAGCCCTTTTGAAAGTAGAGAAACATGACATAGCCAGGAGTCCCAAAGGATACCAGGAAACTCAGAAGCAGAAAGCATTTGCTGGAGAAGTGAGTAGTGCCTAATAATTCCTGATAACCCTGAGGTGGCCAACACTGTGATTCTCACCCCTCTTTAAGCATCTGGTAAAACCAAAACTATGTGTGCAATGTCCACCCACACTCACACACACATTGCCATTTTCATGTAATTTTAGGAATCCATGGATCCGGGGTGAAGGCACTCTAATGCAGGGGCCTTGAATGGGCATAGAGAAAACCAGGCTCCCATTTAAGCTAGATGCATATTTTGTTTGTTTCGGGTCACTACTTTGAAAAAAGGGTGTTCTCTATTACTTTTTAGTTTGTTTTTGAGACAAAGTTTCACTCTTGTCACCCAGGCTGGAGTACAATGGTGTGATCTTGGCTCACTGCACCTCTGCCTCCTGGGATCAAGCGATTCTCCTGCCTCAGCCTCATAGCTGGGATTACAGGCATCCACCAAACCTGCTGATGTTTATATTTTTAGTAGAGATGGAGTTCTGCCACGTTGGCCAGGCTGGTCTCAAACTCCTGATTTCAACTGATCCATTTGCCTTGGCCTCCCAAAGTGCTGGGGTTACAGGCATGAGCCACTGTGCCTGGCCTGTTACTGTATTTCTTGGAAGACTATTTAATATAGGCTTTAATATTTGTGTTAATGTTTTTTGAAGTGTTTTTTAAGAAAAAGGTCACATTCCTTGGAATGTCCAAAAATCCCCCAAACTGAAAAGAACCCAGGAGGCTGGTGGTGTGCCCCACTGTTAGCAATTTTGCTCTGCACACTGGGAAAATAGGGACCAATGCTGCAGGGATCCCTGGGACCAGGATGGTGTTTTCTGAGTAGAGGGCAGGGCCCTGCCCTTCCTTCCTGAGCCATCTCATGGATGAGTTAGAAACAGAAGAAACCAAGAAGCTGAGACAACGTGGCTCTGACTCAGGTTCTTAGAGGACTGCAACACACCAGGAACCTTCCAGAACACTGTCTTTTTTGGGTCTCATAGCCACCCCAGGACATAGGTACAGCATTTCCATTCCATTAAGGAGAAACAGGCTGAGAGAAGATTTGTGGTTCCTGACTCTCCAAGCAGAGTCAAGCCCAGAGGTTTTCCTAACACAAAGAAGCTTCCAGAGACTGCTGGGGACCTCCCTTCACCCAGGGAATCACCAATGCCCAGGCCCTATCCAGACCCACTCAGTCACACTGAGGTATCTTTAAAGCGCCCCGAGGCTGGGAGGTCCTGCCTTAGACCAGGGAGGCCTGGGTGGTGGAAACAGCAGAGAACCTTACTGCTTCCCCAGATAACTGGGCCCAGCCCTCATCCCTTGAGGTGGGCAGCCTCCTGGTCCATACTCGTGTCTCATTTTGCATAACGAGCCAGGTGCTGAAAAGTATCCCTGTGTCCTGTGTTGGCAGAAGCATGACCTGAGAGCTTGCGGCCAGCTACGGGCCAGGGCCCTCTCCAGCCTCGGGGCCTGTCTGGAGGTGAGGTCTGCCCCAGGCCAGTTTGCAGCATGTGCTGGAAGGCTGTATCGGCAAACGCTTCTCACAAAACTACATCGTTAGATATTTATCATAAACACAAGATAGGAGTGCCCATCTGTTCAGAACCAGATGCAGTGGCAAGAAGGCAAGAGGGGAGGGTGGGTACTGGCCAGGGCAGGGGGCTCAGCTGCCACTCCAGTGGCCTGGTGGCAAGATGGCCTGGCTGCCACTTCCACCTGACTGGGCCACCTTGAGAAGCATACTTCCTCACGCCAAGTTGGGTTTCAGATCCTACACCCTTTCTGGGACATCCTTGCTATGGTTTGGCTGCATCCACACTCAAATTTCATCTTGAATTGTAGTTCCCATAGTTCCTACATGTTGTGGGAGGGACCCAGTGGGAGATAATTGAATCATGGGGGTGGGTCTCTCCTGTGCTACTCTCGTGACAGTAAGTCTCCCGAGATCTGATGGTTTTATAAAGGAAGTTCCCCGCACAAGCTCCCTTCTCTTGTCTGCCGCCACATGAGACACGCCTTTCACCTTCCACCGTGATTGTGAGGCTTCCCCAGCCGCATGGAACTGTGAGTCCATCAGAACACTTTCTTTTGTAAATTGCCCAGTGTTGGATATGTCTTCATCAGCTGCGTGAAAACGGACTAATAGAATCCCTTTTCCCTCTACCAATTCCCAGTCAGCTGCTGGGAGACCCTGAAGATTAGAAGAAAGTGAGCCACTCCCAGCACTTCAGGCTGGGTATAGGCAGGAAACCCCAGAGGGTGCTTGGGCTGCACTTCTGCAGAGAAGCAGCAGCTACCAGACCACATCCTGTGCCAGGCCCAGACAGAGCTCACCCAGCGCCACACACACCCTCACTGCTCATGGACACCCACAGCAAGACCTGGAGACAGGAAACTGCTGGGGACACCAAGGCCCAGCAGCCTCGTGTGGACACTTCCATGACAGAAAGGCAGAGGCTTTGCTGAACTCAGGATTTCATCATCATGGTTTTGCTCTAAGTGCCTAGTAACCCATTTAGAAAATTAGGCTATGTTCCCATGACTTGTTCGTGCGCACCACAGCTGACTGGGGATGTCCACTTCCTTTTTTAGTGGCCTGCAAACATCAGGGCCTAGGACAGTGGTTCTCACTTTTTTTTCTTTTTTTTTTTTTTTTTTTTTGAGATGGAGTCTCACTCTGTTGCCCAGGCTGGAGTACAGTGGCATGATCTAGGCTCACTGCAACCTCCGCCTCCCAGGTTCAAGTGATTCTCGTGCTTCAGCCTTCCGAGTAGCTGGGATTACAGGTGTGCACCATCATACCCAGCTGGCTTTTGTATTTTTAGTAAAGATGGGGTTTTACCATGTTGGGCAGGCTGGTCTTGAACTCCTGACTTCAAGCCATCTGACTGCCTTGACCTCCCAAGGTGCTGGGATTATAGGCGTGAGCCACTGTGCCCAGCCAGTTCTCACTTTTGACTGCATTAAAGAATCACCTGGGAGCTTTAAAAACTCCAGCGACTTAGGCTGGGCACAGTGGCTCACACCTGTAATCCCAGCATCTTGGGAGGCTGAGGTGGGCATATCACTTGACCTCAGGAGTTCAAGACCAGCCTGGGCAACATGGTGAAACCCCATCTCCACAGGAAATACAAAACGTTTAGCCAGACATAGTGGCAGATGCCTATAGTTCCAGCTACTCGGGAGGCTAAGGTGGGAGGATCACTTGAGCCAGGGAGGTAAAGGCTGCAGTGAGCTGAGATCACACCATGCACTCCAGCCTGGGCAACAGAATGAGACTGATATGGTTTGGCTGTGTCTCCACCCAAATCCTGAATTGTAGCTCCCATAATTCCATGTGGGAAGTAACTGAATCATGGGTGTGGGTTTTCCCATGCTGTTCGCATAATAGTGAATAAGTCTTATGAGGTCTAATGGTTTTATAAAGGGCAGTTTCCCTGCATACACTCTCTTGCCTGCCACCCTGTAGGATGTGCCTTTGCTTCTCCTTTGCCTTCTACCATGATTGTGAGGCTCTCTCAGCTATGTGGAACCATAAGTCCATTAAAGCTTTTTCCTTTATAAATTACTCAGTCTAGTCAGGTGCAGTGGCTCATGCCTGTAATCCCAGCACTATGGGAGGCTGAGGTGGGCAGATCACCTGAGGTCGGGAGTTAGAGACCAGCCTGACCAACATGAAGAAACCCCATCTCTACTAAAATACAAAATACAAAATTAGCCAGGTGTGGTGGTGCATGCCTGTAATCCAAGCTACTTGGGAGGTTGAGGCAAGAGAATCTCTTGAATCCAGGAGACAGAGGTTGTGGTGAGCCGAGATCACGCCATTGCACTCCAGCCTGGGCAACAAAATTTTTTTCCATCTCAAGAAAAAAAAAATTACCAGGTCTTGGGTATGTCTTTAGTAGCAGCGTGAGAGCAGACTAATACAGAGACTCTGCTTCAAATACATAAAAATGAATAAAAACAGACCAGGCGCAGTGGCTGATGCCTGTAATCCCAGCACTTTAGGAGGCCGAGGTGGGAGGATTATGAGGTCAAGAAATCGAGACCATCCTGGTCAACATGGTGAAACCCTGTCTCTACCAAAAATACAAAAATTAGCTGGGCCTGGTGGCACATGCCTGTAGTCCCAGCTACTGGGGAGGCTGAGGCAGGAGAATCACTTGAACGGGAGAGGCGGAGGTTGCAGTGAGCAAAGATTGTGCCACTGCACACCAGCCACGGCGACAGAGTGAGACTCCATCTCAAAAATAAATAAAAACACTCTAGCAAGTGAGCTGCACCTGAGGCCAATTGGTCAGCCTCTCTGGGTTGGCCAGGTGTGAGGTGTGCTAAAGCTCCCAGGTGACAGAGATGGGCAGTCAAGACCCACTGGATGCCACTAAGGGCCCACATCCAGCCAGTCAATACAGAAGCCTGTTTCCTCCTCTGGAAACTGGACCAGCCTTTGTCCACTCAACATGATTGATACCCATACCCAAGTGCAGCGTCCGACCCGCCCTGCCCCCTTTACCTTTTTATTCCCTCCACCAGGGACGTGGGTGATATTGTCCAGGGACCCGATCTTCGACTGGACTCTGTCCTTGAAGTCCAGCTTCTCAGATTTTACTTCCACCTGGCCACCTCCTGGAACACAACACACACAAGAGCGTCTTGCCATCATCTTCTGTGGTTTCATGGACTTAGCATCCATTACATGAGGACTGCTGTCTACAGGGCAAAGTGCCAGGGGCTGCAGGGGCACAGCAAAAGTTAGATGAGGTGCCGCTGCTCTGGAGGGGAGAAGACGACAATGACAGGACTTTCAGGTTTGCAGCAGGACTTGAACCAGGGCCAAGCAAGTGGTTCCAAGTAGAGACCAGCCTTTAGGAGTAGGTAAGACTCTCTTTTAGAATGCTGTTTGGATACAAGTCCTTGCAAAGTGCTTGAAAATTGTTTGCTCCTGTATAATCAAAGTGTGCATCCAATATTTACACTGTAAACTCTTCCTCTTGAGATACTGCAAAGGTAAATGACAGCTCAGCCCAGGAGAAATTATTCTAAATTATACATTGGTTGGCTTCCAGTAAGTGAAGTTTTTCTATATCAATATCCTGTAAAACACACAGCCCCACAAGACCTTGGAATTAAATTGAATGTCAAAATGCACACTAAACAAGGCCGGGCATGCTGGCTCACACCTGCAATCCCAGCACTTTGGGAGGCCTAGGCAGGTGGCTCACCTGAGGTCAGGAGTTTGAGACCAGCTTGACCAACATGGTGAAACCCCATCTTTACTAAAAATACAAAAATTAGGCTGGGCGCTGCACTTTGGGAGGCTGAGGTGGGCAGATCATCTGAGGTCAGCAGTTCAGGACCAGCCTGGCCAACACGGTGAAATCCCGTCTCTACTAAAAAAAATACAAAAATTAGCCAGGCATAGTGGTGGGTGCCTATAATCCCAGCTACTCGGGAGGCTGAAACAGGAGAATCGCTTGGACCCAGGAGGTGGAGGTGGTAGTGAGCCGAGATCATACCATTGCACTCCAGCCTGGGAACAGAGCAAGACTCCATCTCTCAATAAATAAATAAATAAATAAGGACCCTTCCTCCCTGCTGACCCTTGACACCATGCCCAAGCATGGACAAGGCATGAGGAAGAGAAGCCCACAGGACCTTCTGGGGAAAGGAAGAAAGCAGCTCCCAGCTGCTCTCACAGCTAGGGTAGTGGCACTAGTCATGGAATACTTTTCGCTGGGAGACTAAACTTCCCACAAAGTGTCGAAGGGGGCCAGAAAATAATGAGACACATTCTAGAAGCTTCTCATCCCACAGTAAGGATTCAAGTAAAAACCAGCCCCTGAATAGGGCCTCAAGCAGAAGTCCCTGCTCTGGACTCTCAGGTGGGTGACCGAATCTATAACTGTGTGTCCAATATGGTAGCCACTGTTCCTCAACTGCACCCGCCATGTTTCAAGGGCTCGATAGCCACATGGGGTTAGTGGTTACTGTCCTGGACAGCACAGATACAGAGTGTTTCCATTCCTGCAGAACGAGGTCTAGACAGCACTGATTTCTACACAGTGTTGTGGGGAGAGGAGTAAACCTGGCTCCAGTGACATCATTTTCTGTTTTTTTTTTTTTTGAGATGGAGTCTCAATCCCCACCCAGGCTGGAGTGCAGTGGCACAATCTCAGTTCCCTGTAGCCTCTGACTCCTGAGTTCAAGTGATTCTCCTGCCTCAGCCTCCTGAGTAGCTGGGATTACAGGCACCCACCACCATGCCTGGCTAATTTTTGTATTTTTAGTAGAGACGGGGTTTCACCATGTTGGTCAGGCTAATCTCGAACTCCTGACCTCAGGCAATCCACCCACCTCGGCCTCCCAAGGTGTTGGGATTACAGGCGTGAGCCAACTCGCCTGCCCAGAGCATCATTTTCTGTTTAAACAAAGTCACAGAGGGGTCATGGCAGTGGCCCAGGGTTCCTGTGCTGCAGCTGCTGCTGACGGTGAAGTGTCCCCCATGTTGGCTGGGGACCAAGCTCATCCGTCCACACAGCTGCACATCAAGCCTGAGAGGCCCTGTGGACAGCTTGCTGGGAGAATCACGGGTTAGGGCATAGGCCAGCATCTCGCCTCCTTCACCTTAAATTTTTAAAATTTTTGTGGGTACATAGTAGGTATATGTATTTATGGGGTTCATATTTTGATAGAGACACACAATGTGTAATAGTCACATCACAGAAAATGGGCTATCCATCCCCTCAAACATTTGTTCTTTGTGTTACAAACAGTCCATTTGTATTCTTTTAGTTATTTTTATATTTGAGATGGAGTTTCGTTCTGTAGCCCAGGCTAGAGTGCAGTGGCACGATCTCGGCTCACTGCAACTTCTGCCTCCTGGGTTCAAGCAATTCTCCTGCCTCAGCCTCCCAGGTAGCTGGGATTACAGGTGCTTGCCACCACGCCCAGCTAATTTTTATAATTTTTGTAGAGATGGGGTTTCACCATGTTGCCCTGACCCATGAGGTGGGTCTCGAACACACACCTCAGCTTCGCAAAGTGCTGGAATTATAGGTGTGAGCCACCACACCTGGCCATCTTTTGGTTATGTTTAAATGTATAATTAAATTATTATTGACTATAGTCACCCTGCTGCACTATCAAATACTAGGTCTTACTTTTTTTGTGTGTGCCCCTTAACCATCCCCACCATCCCCTCGCTACCCTTCTTCCCAGCCTCTGGTAGCCATCCTCCTATTCTCTATCTCCAAGAGTTCAACCGTTTTGATGTTTAGATCCCACAAATAACCGAGAACATGTGCTGTCTTTCTGTGCCTGGCTTATTTCACTTAACTCCTGCCTCACCTTGTCTTGGCCAGCATGGTCTGCGTAGGAGTGAGCTGGAGCCGCCATGCGTGCTGGGCTCCCACAAGTCCCATCCTCAACACTGTCCTTGGGCCGGGCGCGGTGGCTCAAGCCTGTAATCCCAGCACTTTGGGAGGCCAAGGTGGGTGGATCACAAGGTCAGAAGATGGAGACCAGCCTGGCCAACACGACGAAAACCCATCTCTACTAAAACTACAAAAATTAGCCGGGTGTGGTGGCCGATGCCTGTAATCCGAGCTACTTGGGAGGCTGAGGCAGGAGAATCACTTGAACCCAGGAGGCGGAGGTTGCAGTGAGCTGAGATTACGTCATTGCACTCCAGCCTGGGTGACAAGAGTCAAACTCCATCTCAAAATAAATAAACAAACAAACACTCTCCTTGATGGTCTACCCAACAAATCCTTCCCAGCCCCTTCCAAAGTCTGAGACAGTTCCACCCTCTAGCACTCCTCCATCCCCCTGCACCTTCCCGTCCCAGCCCTCGCCTTCCACAAGGGTTACCTGGTTTATGATGGATGTTGCCTAAGGAGCCACACTTGGAGGTCACCTTGCTCAGGTCAACTGGTTTGTAGACTATTTGCACCTGGAGATGAGAGAGGAGGAGCGAAAAGAGACATAGAGGAAGACAGAGAGACAAAGAGGATAAAATGGGATTATTTTATTAAGGGTGTAACACAATGAGAAGCAGCTGTGGAAGCCCAGGCCTTGCTCAGATAGTGGTTCCCAGCTGCCATGAGGCGCGTGCCCTAGTCAGGGTAGAAAAATGTGTTGTCGAAATTCTGCCAACCCTGCCCCAGGGGGGCTGGGTCTTCACAAAAGGACTGTGGGATTGGAGCGTCTTCAATCTCGCAGAACAAAAGAGCCTCTGCAAAAACCAGGGACCCGTCATCATTGTGCAAGGCCCAGACATTTGTTTAACAAACTTTTAAGTGTAAAAAAGTCACTCCCTTGCCTGACATGAAATTGGCAGATCACAATCAGACATGAAGAAAAAAGTGATCGCTATGATGAGTATGCACAGCATCTGAAAAATCCTGCTGGAAAAGCAAGAGAGCAGTATCTGCTGGGCCTAGAAGAGGGGAGGCACGGCAAGGGTCAGTGGGTGGCTTTATTCCAGGAAAAGCTTCCACGACCCTGGAAGGCACTAGAGCAAAGCCAAGCACGAGAGCAAGCCGGACCCAGCGGAGTTCAGCAGCTCGGGCATGAGAGCCCGTGGGAGCCAGTGCGCTCAGTGTCCTGGTCTGTTCCATCTTTACCAACAGGAGCAAGGCGACACCAACAGGGTAGGCAGGCGGCACAGCAATCAACAGATGCAGCGTCTCAGCAAGCTTCAGTGGACGCAGACGCACACGGGGAGGCCTGTGAGCTCCAGGGCACCGCTCCCTGTGCTGCCAGCTGATCTCAGCCCAAGAACCAGCCCTGGGGAGGGGGGGGGGCACCCTGTGGGGACTCCACAGTGGCAGACAGACAGGTCCCCAGGAGGCAGGCCTCGATGAAGCCATGGCTGTGTGGGGACCAGGTCACTGACTGACATTCCTAAAGTCCCCAGGGCCTCCAGCAGTGGCCTTGCGTGGGGTCACCTGAAGGGGCAAGAGGGCGGCCACTTCCCACCTGACCAGTCGGCTCCCCAGGAAGCCTGCCCTGGAGCTTCCCCGGGAGACAGCTGGCTTCATGGCTGGAGATGGGTTTATCAAGGCCACCAAAAATCAAGGAGTGGGGGGTGCTTTCTACTTCTACTTGGGTCTAAACTGGAACCATCCCAAATTATTTTAGTTAATGTCAGCTGGCATCTGCTCTTTATGGACGGGGAGTTAACTGGGGCAGAAATGGCTGCAGCCAGTGTGTGTCAGGGCAGACATGATCTGAGGCAAGGACGTGGGAGGGTGGGGAGGATGGATGGCAGGCGCCTGGGGTGGAGAGAGTTGTGCGCTGAGGCCGGCGCCGAGGGGGTGGACCAGGGCCGAGGGAGTGGGGGAACATGCTGGTATGACTACAGCCTCCTTCCCTCTTCCCTCTGGCCTCGGGGAGGGAACTAGTGAGAGAAGGGGAGGGGAGCTGGGATAGGGACCAGGGAACGGCCAGAAAAGAGAGGAGTGGACGGCAGTGGGAGCCAGAGCGTGGTCAGGATAGCAGGCCCTGCAGAGTTTCCAGGGCCCAGCCAGGGGGCAGCAGGGCCCCAGATGGAGAAGGAGCAGGGCCGGCCCGCTGGGAAGTGGCCCCCGGGCTGAGGATCCAGCCCCCCTAGACTCGGGGGGCTGGTATCTCTTGTCACTAGAAGGGCTTCCTGTGAAGGTGCTCAGAGGGCGGTGCTCGGCCCGGGACATCTGGTGGCTCTCTGCCAGGTCACAGGCTAGCCTGTAGACAAGCACAGCATAGGACACACGGGAGGGCCCCCAAGGAGGTCCCAGATATCCTGGGCACTGCGGCGTCTTTGGGCATCGGCTACCAGAGGGGTTGGCCGCACAGCCCGTGTGCTCTCTCCCCCAGCTCCGCCTCAGCAGCACAACCTGCACCAGCCCATCGGACTCAACTTCAACCAGAAAGAGCATGGCCTTCCTCCTCAGGCCGGGCCCACTTCGAGGAGGCTGGAGAACCAGGATCAAAACTCAAACAGCCAAAAACAGCAACCCCCGGAACAAGGGCCAGGGCGGGGATGGGGGCCCCTCACACCAGACAAACTGTGGGACAGGAGAGCAGGCACGGGGACAGAGGAGACACTTAGCAGACACTGGTGAGGAAGCGTTAGTCAAGCCCATGCAGCAGCCGCAGGGCAAGCGCTTGCTTCTGTGGGACTCAAGGGGCCTGAGGGGCAGAAGCTGGGATCCAGGTGCTCAGGGCAGGAAGCAGCAGCACACTGCAAGAATAAACCCTCTGGGCTGGATGCGGGTGCTGGCCCAGGCTGGGCATTTTCTGGCGAGAGCCTGCCCTGGGGCCACAGCAGTCTCCTGGTACTCCTGGTTACTCCTGGCAGGGCCAGGTGGTTGCTCTCAAAAAACGCCTTCCTTGCGGTAGACCCTGCGGGTCTCATACCTCCAGCTCCCCAGGGCATTAAGTTTGCTTCTAGCTGACCAAGAAAGCTGGTGAGAGGACCCTCCGGTGCCCAGTGGACACGGACCAGCCAGAGGACGGGCCAGCGGAACTTGATCTGAGTCCCGATTTCAGGGAGACACTCCACGGAGGACATGGGGTTCCCAGGGACATGTAGAAGAGACTAAATCTATTTATTTTTAAATTATTGTTGTTTTTGGAGACAAAGTCTGACTCTGTTCCCAGGCTGAAGTGCAGTGGCGTGATCACGGCCACCTCCTGGGCTCAGGCGACCCTCCACTTCAGCCTCCCAAGTAGCTGGGACTACAGGTGTGTGCCACATCTGGCTCATTTTTCATTTTTTGTAGAGATGGGGCCTCACTATGTTTCCCAGGCTGGTCTTGAACTCCTGGGCTCAAGCGAACTTCCCGCCTTGGTCTCCCAAAGTGCGGGGATTACAGGCGTGAGCCACTGCTCCTGGCCAGAGGCAGCCAAATTTAAAAGGGCCAAACCTCAGCGCAGGGCAGAGGGACCTGTCACACTTTGGTCTGGCTCTTTGCATCTGGATTCTCTACCTGAGGATGGTGCAGGCTGAACACACGGCTCCTCCCTTGAACATGCAGGAGGCACAGCTGAGCAGGACATAAGCCTTTAGCGTCCCCTCATCGCAACAAACAGGCCACCTGTCCACAGTGGAGCCACTCAACGTGGACCTGCCCAGGAGTTGGGGAGGCGGCGGCAGCTGAGGCTCAGGTGCCACCACCTTCAGTCCAACTTCCAATTGGGGTTCTTGGGGATAGGGCTGGGCGGGAGTGGAGAGAGACCTTGACCGGTCTCAGCTTCCCAGGCAGGGGCTGGGGAGAGGGTCGGCCATCTGTCCTATTCTGCCCATGCAGCCTGGGGCATCCAGAAATGCTGGGACACCCCCGCTCCCAGAACATGAGGAAGGGGCTTCTGGGAACAGTGGATGTGTGGGGGAATGTGGGGAGCTGGGCCATATTCACCTGGGGGGGGTGCGGCCAGATCCTGAGAGCCCAGGAAAGATTTATTCTGTGCAGTGTCTCACAGGTCTATGCACTCATGCCACTTCCTAAAAAACCAAGCCACAGCACGGCGCACGGGATGTGTGAAGGTACTCACACTGCCGCCTCCCGGGACGTGTTTGATATTATCCTTTGAGCCACACTTGGACTGGACGTTGCTAAGATCCAGCTTCTTATTAATTATCTGCACCTTTGATAGCCAGAAAAAAGGATGAGTGAACGCCACCCTGGCCCCACTTGCTTGCTCCCAAGGACGTCTCCACTTTCGGACTTGGCAGAGGCAGCCTGGGGAGTGGCGGGAGGTCGAGTCACACCCCAGGGGAGCTGCAGGGACAGAAGAGAGGGCTGTCCCGAAGGTATTCCAGAACTGTCAAGGAAGCTGGGATTGCAGGATCTCAGGGGCAGTTACTCACTTCTCGGAAAGATGGCCTCGTGAGGCCTGAACCCCAGCGGGCACATGCACCGGCCTGGGGTCAAGTGAAAACCGTGTTCAGCCACACTGCCGAGAGAGTAGTAAGAAGCTCCCCGGTGTCTCCACTCACACGCGGCTAGACCCACCGGAACATTCCCAGAGAACTTCCCGCAGCTGTTCTCACGCTGTCAGGCATTGGAATCACCTGTGGAGTTTTAAAATCTCGGGCCCCTGCCTGGACCTACAATTAGCATCTGGAGGCGTCTGGCTTCAGTCTTTCTAGTTTTGAAAAGTTTTCCTGGTGATTCTGACGCACAGCCAGGTTTGAGAGACCCTGACCCTGTAGGCAGGACCCAGGCCACTTTGTAGGGAAGACAAATGCGGGGTGTCCCCTCTGTTCCAGGGCTCTGTCCCTGCAGGGGGCAATGCCTCCTCCTCCCGTCCACCCCCTAGCCCTCTCCACCTACAGTCCCACCAGGTGCTTAACGGAAACTGAGCAAATGCTCCCCTGGGGCTTTTTCTCAGCTCTTCCATAAGCGGGGGTGGCCTGGATGGGTCCCCCATGACTGCATTTCTGGAAGGTTCTTTCTGCAGACACCAGGGGAGTGTGAAAATATCCATGCTTTGATAAGAAATGATTTTTGCCAGTTTGCCGAAAAACTACGAAATAGGCAACCGTGGCTTAGGGAGGTGAAAAACTCGACATTTTGCCAGACCAGTGGGAACCTTCCTCACCTGTGACCTTCCCCTCAGGAACTCTGGAAACAGTGGAAACAGCATGCCTTGGGTTTTTTTCCTTTTTGAGAGAGGGTCTCGTTCTGTCACCCAGGCTGGAGTGCAGTGACGCCATGACGGCTCACTGCAGCCTCGACCTCCCCAGGCTCAGGTGATTCTCCCACTTCAGCCTGGCAAATTTACGTATTTTTCGTAGAGATGAGGTCTCACTATTTGTCCAGGATGATCTAACACTCCTGGGCTCAAGCAATCAGCCCACCTCGGCTTCCCAAAGTACTGGGATTATAAGCGTGAGCTGCTGCACCTATCATCTCAGCACTCTGGTTTGTATTCATCTCAGATGTAAATAATTGCCAATAATTCCCAATGAAGGGCCAGCTGTGCCAAGGCCGTTTCTGAAATCTTGAAAATGGCACCGAGGCCTCAGTGGCTCTTTTGAGAATGCTGGGTGGAGGCCAGTGCTCTGGAGGCCCCATTAGCCGGGGCTGCGGCTGGGTCTGGGTCTGGGGTCAGGGCTCCAGCCTGGCTTCTGGTTCATCCCATTTTTTCCTTTAATTTTACTGGTCTGAATCTTAAGTATGAAATAATAGCTAACTCATCTCTTCATAATCTTTTATATTCCTTCAAAAAGACTATGTATTTTTCTTAGAAAATACAATGATTTTGAAAAACAGAGCTCATCAAAGCAAAAATAAAACAGTTTTCTTCCCACCCCAGCACAATCATAATTGCATTTTGTTGCATTTCCTTGAATTCTCATTTATATATAACTACCCCTGTAGACTTATACAGGGCAGAATTACTGTATCCTGCTCTAAGAAGTGATATCATATTCTAGGCCAGGCGCAGTGGCTCATGCCTGTAATCCCAGCACTTTGGGAGGCTGAGGCAGGTGGATCATCTGAAATCAGGAGTTTGATACCAGGCTGACCAACATGGTGAAACCCCGTCTCTACGAAAAATACAAAAGTTAGCCAGGCATGGTGGCATGCAACTGTAGTCCCAGCTACTCGGGAGGCTGAGGCAGGAGAATCGCTTGAACCCAGGAGATGGAGGTTGCAGTAAGCCGAGACTGTGCCACTGCCCTCCAGCTTGGGTGACAGAATGAGATTCTGTCTCAAAAAAAAAAAAAAAAAAAAAAAGGCTGGGCGCGGTGGCTCACACCTATAATCTCAGCACTTTGGGAGGCCGAGGTGGGTGGATCACGAGATCAAGACCAGCCTGGCCAATGTAGCGAAAGCCCGTCTCTACTAAAAATACAAAAAAATTAGCTGGGCGTGGTGGCACGCACCTGTGGTCCCAGCTATGGGGGAGGCTGAGGCAGGAGAATTGCTTGAACCCGGGAGGTGGAGGCTGCTGTGAGCCGAGATCGTGCCACTGCACTCCAGTCTGGCGACGGAGCAAGACTCCATCTCAAAAAAACAAAACAAAAAAAACAACAAAAAAAAACCCAAAAGAAGTGCTATCATATCTTAAGCATTCTCTATGGTCTACAGTCATGAGAAGCACTATGTTTAATAACACGTCCTATTCCATTTTGTGAATATTGTTCCCCTCTATCCAACACTTGTATTGATTCCACTTTGTACTCCAATCATACAAACAGTCCTGCAGGAGCTGGATTTGATGCAAAGAAAAAAAAATACAAATAGCCTTCCATGAACCTCTTTCTGAAAGGAGCTTTTTCCATACGATGGGTTATTTTCATAACACAGAGTCCTAGAATAGAATTTCTGGGTCAAAGTTATAAATATTCTAAAACCTCTCGGTGCAACTTTCCACATGGCTTTCTAAAAGGTTTGCATGAGCCTTCCCTGTGAACCCTGTGGGAGAGCCAGCCTCGCCACATTGCTGCCAGCACCGGCTGTTTACAACATTGTTTTGCTTATTTCTTTGACCAAAATAAAAGAAACTTCATTATTCTGCATCTCTCTGATTATGACTGAAATTGTTCCTTTACCCCCTTTTTGCTGATGGGTGTATTTTTTCTAACATACACATATTTACATTTTATTATTATTTTTGGAGACGGGAGTCTCTTGTTGCCCAGGCTGGAGTGTGGTGGTGCAATTTCGGCTCACCGCAACCTCTGCCTCCTGGGTTCAAGTGATTCTCCTGCCTCAGCCTCCTCAGTAGCTGGGACTACAGGTGCATGCCACCATGTGTGGCTCATTTTTTGTATTTTTAGTAGAGACGGGGTTTCACCATGTTGGCCAGGCTGGTCTCGAACCCCTGACCTCAGGCGATCCACCCACCTTGGCCTTCCAAAGTGCTGGGATTACAGGCGTGAGCCATGGCACCCTGCCTTACTTTTTATTATTTTAAAAAATAGAGATAGGGTCTCACTCTGTCACCCAGGCTGGAATGCAGTGGCGCCATTGTAGCTCATTGCAGCCTTAAACTCCTGGGCTCAAGCAATCTTCCTGCCTCGGTCTCCCAAGTAGCTGGGACTACTGGTATGTGCCACCATGCCCAGCTAATTTTTAAAAATTCCTTGTGGCGATAGGGTGTTGCTATGCCACCCAGGCCGGTCTCAAACTCCTGGGCTCAAGTGATTCTCCCACCTCAGCCTCACAAAGCACTGGGATTACAGGATGAAACACAGTGCTCAACCTACATTTTAATTTACGTATTTTTAATAATTACTTTTTTTTTTTGAGACAGAGTTTCAGTCTTGTTGCCCAGGCTGGAGTGCAAGGACGCAATCTCAGCTCACCGCAACCTCTGCCTCCTGGGTTCAAGCGATTCTCCTGCCTCAGCCTCCTGAATAGCTAGGACTACAAGCGCACACCACCACGCCCAGCTAATTTTTTTTTGTGTGTGTATTTTTAGCAGCAACGGAGTTTCATCATGTTGGCCAGGATGGTCTTGATCCTTTGACCTCATGATCCACCCACCTCAGCCTCCCAAAGTGTTGGGATTACAGGCATGAGCCACCGCACCCAGCCTGTTTTATGCATTTTTCATTTAAAATGTATATGGGTACCTAGTGGGTATATATACCCGTGGGGTACATGAGATATTTAGATACAGACATACAATGTGTAATAATCACATCAGGGTGAGTGGGGCCTCCATCACCTCAAGCATTTCTCATCTCTTGTGTTATGAACGTTCCAATTATACTCTTGCAGTTGTTTTCAGATGTAACAGAAACATAAACATACTATAAAACCACTGCTGATGGCAGCCGCCCTGTTGTGCTATCCAACGTGAGATCTATTCATGGAACTATGCTTTGGTACCCGTCAGCCATCCTCACTTCCTCCCCACTCCCCTCTCCCCTTCCCAGCCCCTGCTAACCATCCTTCTATTCTCTATCTCCGGGAATTTTTCAAGTTTTAGCTCCCACAAATGAGTGAGAACATGTGAAGTCTGATCTTCTGTGCCTGGCTTAGTTCACTTGACATAATGTCCTCCAGTTCCATCCGTGTGGTTTCCAACATCAGGATCTCATTCTTTTTCATGGCTGAATAGTACTCCATTGTATATATGCGCCACATTTTCTTTCTCCATTCGACTGCTGATGGACACTTGGGTTACTTCCAAATCTTGCCTGTTGCGAATAGGGCAGCAAACAACACGGGACTGCCTATATCCCAGTTTTAGATACTCACATTCTTCCTTTGTAAGTCCTTCTCTGGTGTTTAAATGTACAAACCACTCCTCCTTTAGAGCTGGATAAACCTCTGATGCCACATCAACTTCTTGCCCACCATCCCCTCATTAAGGACAAGGAGGCCATTTGAAGTCCACAGAGGTTCTGCAACTTTCTCAGGTCAGAAGCAGCCAGGGAAGAATTTGGATCTGGATGTTTCTGTACTGTATGTGAGAACAAAGTTGTCCTGGCTGTCCTCAAGGCGACATCCTCATAAACTTATAAAAACAAGACTTCTTTTGCTGAACATTGAAATTCTCTTCTGCCAGCAAGGAGACACTGTGAAAGTGCCTCAGCCCAGGCTGGAGCTGGGAGAGGAGGCGAGACAGGGTTTCCAACACTGCTTCTCAAGGAGTCGCTGTCACCCTCTGCACAAGTCTTTGAATCAATTCACGCCACCCTCCAATTTTAAGGAATCCCACATAATCTCCTTCTTTGCAGATTATTTTTTTTTATTAAAACAAATTAGTTTTAATGGAGATGGGGTCTCCATTAAAGAGAAATTAGTTTTAATAAAAAATTAGTTTTAATGGAGATGGGCTCCATTGCTATGTTACCCATCCCAGGTCTCAAATTCCTTGGCTCAAGTGGTCCTCTGGCCTCAGCCTCTGGAGTAGCCTTAGCACCTGTAGGCTTGATGATCATTTTTTATTCATAGCTTTTCATTGGATAAGTCTTAGAAGAAGATTTGCCTCCTTTGAAAAAGGAGTGGGAACAGCTTAGAATTAGAAAACACATGCTCACAATAATAAAATAGGAAAATGTAAAGAATAACATTAGAAGAAGGGGAGGGTGTTGACACTGACAATTACAAGAGTGATCATTACATTTAGCTTTGAGTTTCCTGGAGGCCGAGGCAAAAAGGGAAACATGATGGGTTACGTAATTCTCCTTATCTGACAAATAAAACGTACCAGTTTTTCAAGGAAGAGAACTTTGTTTTCTGTACTAATCCATAAAAGAAACTAAGCAAATGAATCAAAGGACATCAAACAGTAACGCAGTATCTGCAACATACATAGAAATGTTTTTTCCATGTGGCTTTTTCTTGTTCTAACCCCACAAAAAAGGCAAGAAGCCTTTTTGAGATTTTGCAATAGACACAAGGGTATTTACAAAGGGTATTTACAAAGCAGACTGGAACTACTGTCAATTGTCACATTAAGTCAACATCCTTTATAGAATCTTAGATTTACAGAAGGGAGAGAAAAGGGGACTGGTGGTCATTATGAAATTAGAATCCTGAAATTTAATTTCTCAGAGTAACGTACATATTACACTTTGGCTTTGGATAGACACTGACAAAATCCATCAAGGGAGAGAATAATGTGTTGCAAGCTCCCAGTTTGGATCCAGGACCTCCCAGTCAGGGGAGAAATGTCTGTGGTCAGAGTTTGATCCTGAAGGAGAGGCTGTGGTGAGGTGGTGCTGGGGGGGGTGGGTGTGTCCACTTGGTTTAATCAATTTCCTGGCGCACCCAAAGCAGCCCCAAACTCTCCTTAGACCTTGATCTGGTTTTGTTTGGTTTCAGGTCTCTCAAGGCTGCTCCAAAGTGCCCAGCCCTCCCTCCCTGGCCCCAAGCCTGCAGCCACCCAGCCCCGTGCCTCACAGTTGGCTCCCAGGCTGGCCCAGGCTTGGCCTGTCTCCAGCACTGCCTGGTGCTTGCTGGGCTGCGCTTTGCCTCACCAGGCTCTGCACACCCAGTGCAATGCTCTGCTGGGAATTTAACCCGGGGTGGGCACTGGATGCCCACACAAGCCTTCTCAAGTCCAAGGTGATCAGCTTGGGAACCGACATAGGAAAACCTTTCTATGTCCTGTCAAGTCAACCAGCCAAGGAAGAGATCAAATCACAGGGTGGAGTCACCTTCAGAATTATTTACACTGTCCTTTAAACAGTGATGAACCCAAGCTCCTTAAAATGATTTGATTTATGGGCCGGGCGCAGTAGCTCACGCCTATAATCCCAGCACTTTGGGAGGCCGAGGCAGGTGGATCACGAGGTCAAGAGATGGGGACCATCTTGGTCAACATGGTGAAATACTGTCTCTCCTAAAAATACAAAATTAGCTAGGCATGGTGGCGCATGCCTGTAGTCCCAGCTACTCGAGAGGCTGAGGCAGGAGAATTGTTTGAACCCAGGAGGCTGAGGTTGCAGTGAGCCGAGATCACGCCATTGCCCTCCAGCCTGGGTAACAAGAGTGAAACTCCATCTCAAAAAAAAAAAAAAAAGAATTGATTTACACAAGGTTTTTCAGAAGCGCAGATGTATAGGGAGAGGTGCCTGGAGGGTCTCAGAGTTACAGAGCTGTCCTAGAGGACGGTCCCAGCCTGGCTTTGCCCCCCACTCACTGTGGGGCCTGACATCTCAGCCCAAGCTCACCTGAGTCCCTGGCCCTGATCGAGAAGGAGAGGCAAACTATCCCACGTACAAACTCACTGTATCACTCCACATACATGTTCTACATAGATGCTTTTTAAAGTGACAACTGGGGCTTTGCTATTAAATATAATGTATTTTTAAGGACAGGTGTGGTGGCTCACGTGAGTTATCCCAGCACTTTGAGAGACCAAGGCAAGCGGATCAGGAGTTCGAGACAAGCCTAGTGCACATGGTGAAACCCCATCTCTAATAAACATACAAAAATTGGCCAGGCATGGTAGCACGTGCCTGTACTCCCAGATATTGGGAGGCTCAGGCAGGAGAATTGCTTGAACTTCGGAAGTAAAGGTTGCAGTGAGCTGAGATCGCACCATTGCACTCCAGCCTGGATGACAGAGCTTGACTCTGTCTCAAAATAAATAAATAAAATGTATTTTTAGAGTACTTTGTTCTCTATAGTGGTCAGTGGTGTATGAGGAGAGAGGAAAGCGGGGTGAAAGGAGAGAGAAATATATCAGAGAGATGGGCAGAGGTGACTGGGTAGAGACGAACAAGGCTGGGGTAAGGGAAGAAGTTGAAGATGAAAGCAGACACTCACATACACCCTTAAAAAGAGAAGGCCCAGGCCAGCATGGTGGCTCACGCCTGTAATCCCAGCACTTTGGAAGTTCGAGGCGGGCAGATCATGAGATCAGGAGATGGGAGACCAGCCTGGCTAACACAGTGAAACCCCATCTCTACTAAAAATACAAAAATTAGCCAGGCGTGGTGGCATGCTCCTATAGTCCCAGCTACTCAGGAGGCTGAGGCAGGAGAATCACTTGAACTCGGGAGGTAGGGGTTGCAGTGAGCCGAGATCAAACCACTGCACTCCAGCCTCAGCGACAGAGCAAGACTCTGTCTCAAAAAAGAAAGAAAAAAGGCTAGGCATGGTGGCTCACACCTGTAATCCCAGCAATTTGGGAGGCTGAGGCAGAAGGATCCCTTGAGCCCAGGAGTTCAAGACCAGCCTGGGCAACACAGTGAAACCCCATCTCTACAAAAAATATAAACAATTAGTCGGGCACTGTGATGCAAGCCTGTGGTCCCAACTACTCAGGAGGCTGAGGTTGAAGGATGGCTTGAGCTCGAGACTTCAAGGTTGCAGTGAGCTATGATCGCACCACTACACTCTAGCCTGGGCAACCCAGCAAGACCCTGTCTCAAAAAAGACACAAATCAATACACAGAGAAAGAAGCAGCCACCCAGGCTGTCGCCCAGAACCAGAAAACATTTACAGCATTCTATTGCCATCTGGTGGTTATCTTGAATATTGCACACCAAGGCTTTCAAAGCCCCGCTGCTTGGGTAGGTTTCTGTTCATCCTGGGCTTCCAGGCTCTGTGCTCTTCAGATCTTCACATCCCAGCTAGTGGCCTGGACATCCACCAAGAATGTGCCTTTAGCTCCATCTTCTCGAAGCCAACCAGGCTCGCCCCACACACAGGCCCCTGGGCCCTTCCCTGGCCATGATCCTTGAACACCCTCTTCTCCCCGCTGGGAGCCCCAGTTCTCCGGATCTTGCAGCCTGGACCCCACAGGAGCAACTTCTCTCTCACCCTGCATGGCCCCTGAGACTCCCTGCTTCTTCAGATCTCCTCTGTGCTTCCCAGGGATCCCCCAAGAAGGGCTGCTAGGCCCTCGCCCCACTTAACCCTCCCCAGCAGATGCCCACAGCCCACCCGCTTCAACACTCCCAGGGCCACTGCCAGCTGAATGGAGCCTCTCTTTGGGGTTGCTCTCCACTGCCCTCTGTCTTGTTGGGCAATACCCAGTGGCCTGCAGCAGCCCCAACCTCTCTTCTGCCAGTGTGAACCCTCCCAGCGTTCAAGCTTCATATCCCTTAGTGCTGAACGCATGGCCTTGGCTGCCCCAGCCGCTGCCAGTTCTAGCTTTATTTTGCTTTTGCTCTGAAGATCTCCATGTTGCAGTGGTCCACTATCCTCCTTCAGCTCCTGCACCCAGCACTCTCGGTGACGGCTGTCCTTTCCAAGGCCACTGACCAGGTCCCAAACAAGGGTCTGCCTGTCCTTTCTGGCTTGCTGACACTTGACATGGGGGGTGACCCTAGTGGTGTGGACTGCTTCCTTACATGTCCTTCCCTGGCCAAGCTCTCCATCCTACATTCCTCCTGCTGCTGCCACTGGCTCTGTTTATCTGCTCACCTGTCCCTGTCCCCTGGCCTGGGCCCTGGGGACAAAAGCTCTTAGCACAGAGCGTAGTGCTCAGAGGTGCCCCATAAGTGCTGGCTGAATGAATAGAAAGGAATAAAATAAGGAAGGAACTGGCTTTTTAATAGAGTCAGGGTCTCACTGCGTTGCCCAGGCTGCAGTGCAGTGGTGTGATCATAGCTCACTGCAACCTCAATCTCCTGGTCTCAAGCGATCCTACCACATCAGCCTCCCAAAGTGCTGGGATTACAGGTGTGTGCCACTGCGCCGGCCAGGAACCAGCTTTTGATGCTGTTCTATGTTCTGTTTTACTGGTTGTGTTTTCTTCATCTTTTTAAGAGTTAGGAGTGCAAAGTTGTGTTTTCTGATTTATTTCTGCTCTTATCTTTCTTTCCAGATTCTTAATTTATTTTCTTGTATTCTTTTTCCCCATTAAGAACCTAATTTATATGCTGCAGTCATTTAATTTTTTAAATAACAAAAGTATTTAAAACTATGAGATCCTTCTAAGTATGATTTGGGGCACCTTAATATAAGGTACAGGATTCATTTTGCATTTTTTGATGCAGGGGCTCGCCTAGGCTGGCGTTCAGTGGTGTGAACATGCATTACTGCAACCTTGACCTCCTGGGCTCAAGTGGTCCTCCCACCTCAGCCTCTGGAGTAGCTGGAACTTCAGATGAGTGCCACCATGCCCAGTTAATTAAAAAAAAAAAACTGTAGAGATGGGGTCTCCCTATGTTGTCCAGGTTGATCTCGAACTCCTGGACTCAAGTGTTCTGCCTTGGCCTCCCAAGTGTTGGGATTAGGTGTGAGCCACCATACTTGGCCCCAAAAAAATGTTTTAAAAGCTGGTCCTTTGTATCTTTGTCTGGACACGCCCCCCGACTCCCACAGGCCAAACAGGGCTGGGATGAGCTTGGCAAGGGGCATGTGGGCCCCAGGGTCTGGCCTGGCTGGGTCTGAGCTGAATCAGGAGCCAGGCGCTTGGAATCTGCAAGCAGGGCCAGAGTCATACCGAAAGTGGAAAATGAGTCACTGGATCAGGGTGCACAGGAGGCCGCAGTGGCTGAGGCTGAGGGTAGGGGTCAGTAGTAAGAACCCAGGCCACTGCATCACAGCCAGGCTGCACACTGGAGTCACCGGAGGGGGGTAGGGGGCCCACCCTGAGACGATAACAGGTCCGGGGGAGGCTTGGGCACTGGGATGACGTTTAAAAGAATCCACCCACCCCCCAGGTGACCCCCTTTTGCAGTCAGGATGGAAAACTGCTGCCCATGACTCATCTCATGGTTCAGGCGTCAGGGTTTATAGCTCTTCCTCCTGGCTCCCTGCCTAGCTGTCCCTCCTTCCCTGCACTCTCTCCCTGTACCCAGCCAGCGCTCCAGTGTGGCCGCCTAATTCTCTGCATTTTCCTTTAAAAACAATTCCATCTGGGGCTCCTAAAGCAATAGATGTTCACTGCAGCAAATCCCAAAAACAGAGAAAAGCACAAAGGAGAAAACAGACGTTTCCCATTTTTCCCAGTCATTCGCACCCATCTGCTGCGGCTGCAGCCTCCGCAGGTTCCCGGAAGCGACGTGGCTCCTGCGCTTCTCTCCTCCGTGCCAGCATCTGTTCCGGCAGGATCCAGTCATTCCTCAGATGCCGCCAGCTTGGTCTCTTTTGTAGCCAAACATTTATTGAGCACTTACTGTATGCTGGGCACTGCATGAGGCCACAGGGACCCAGAGGTCTCAGCAAAACCTCGTGGAGGCTTCAGGCCCATCCAGGAGGAGGTGGCATGAGACCCTTCAGTGGGTCATGTTAAAGGCCCTGGTGCGCGGACTCCTCTGCATTTTTCTTTGTCTTTTCTGCTGGAGATTCCTGTGTTGGTCTTTGTTATGGCTGAGGTTTGTTTCAGACAATTTTTCTAGCCTTTAATGGCTTTTAAGGGAGGCTGGGACTGTGTCCTCTGCCACTTTTCCACACTTTGTCCCCCAAAATATCTCAGGAGAAGTCAAGTCACCTTTTCTCCTTTAACCCTTTAGTAGATCTGGACGTGCCGTCTCTGCCCCGTGTGGTGACGTCGTAGCCTGGACCTTGTCTGCCCCTTTCTACACTTGGCACGAGATTGCCTGACTCTCACCCTTCATGGACGGCGCAGGGGCAGAGCAGCACAGCATGCAAGGGGCGGGTCTGGCCCTGAAAGGGGCCTTTGATGGAAAGTCGTTGTCTCTGTTCAGCCCATTCCTGCTGCTCTCTTCAGGGCTTTAAGAACTGGGCCAAATGGTGCCCACACCTTCCAAGCCAACCTCAGATGAACTCAGGGCCAACAGGGGAGCCACCTCCCATGACAAGCTGAGGGTTCTGTCTCTGGCAACCTGAATCATCCACTCACACAGAGGCTGACTTAAATTAACCCTGCATTCAATGAGGGCTGGCTACCTACTCACCTGTCTTGTGGGGGCTGCAAAAATGTGTGAGACACAGCTCCACCCTCAGTCATGGCCCAGATAGGGAGCAGCAGACACATGTTCAGTGTGGTCATGGTTCTCCGGGGCTTTGAGAATAGAGGGGAATCCAGGAAGACTTCCTGGAGGAGATGGCAACTGAACTTGGGCTTGAGGGAAGGGAAGAGATAAGGAGAAAAGGACACTCCTGGCCGTGGAACACAGGGCAGGGCATGGCAGAACCCAGGGGGCCCCAGGGATGCCTGGGTGGGGAAGCCCAGACAGGGAGCGGCAGATTTAGGCTGGGAGGAAGGGAGGTTTGGGGGCAGAATCCTGAGGGGGCCAAGGTCCAGGAGTAGGAGTCTGACAGGGCAGAGAAGATTCCAGGGAAGCAGCCATGATCCTAGAACAGGACAGGGAGGCTGAGAGCAGAAGGGACTGGGCCAGGCAGCGGCACAGGCTGGTGTAGAAGCTCTGGGATCCCTGGTGCCACAGGGTCTCTCGAGGGGTGACGTGTCTGCCTCGGGGTACAGTGCCTTGCGAGTGCTGCCTGTCATGTAACTTGAGGTGATCCTTGGTATGCCTGGGCGGCAGTCTGGGTGCTGGGGCAGGATGGGGTGCATGGGTGGCTGATGGGAGAAATGGCAGGCAGGGCCGGTGAGGGCCCCCTGGGGTCTTGGGCAGCGCCAAGGCCAGGAACCCTGGAGAATGAAGGTCACGGTGGTCCTGAGATGGGGCTTCTGGAGGCAGCTTTAGGGAACCGAGTGAGGCTGGAGAGTCCGGAGGCGGGGGAGCACACCGTCCCAGCGGAAGCTCAGGATGGTTCCCTCAGCTGTGGCGCAGGCAGCGTGTCGCCTGTGTTATTCCCCCAAGGCCTCTAACCTGGCCATGGTGGTGGGTGAGGGTCCAGAGAGCCTCTTCCACTGTAAGCTGCCACACGCCCGAGCAGGGAGACGCAGGACCTTCAGTTTAACCCAGACGGTTTGCCATCAGGAGGGAGGTCCCGAGATGCTCTCTTCCCTCGCTCCCTCCTGTGTTTCAGGAGCCACCGTCTGTCCTTTCCTCGATGGGAGGAGGTGCTCTGGGGCACAGCTGAGTCTTCCCCACCTGTGTGCGCCGCCTGGTACGCAGGGGCACTCAAAGCGGGCTGGATGCACAGAGGCAGAGTCTACAGTGCGTCCCTTTAACCCGAACGTCCATTTCCATCCTGGCAGGATGGGGCACTGCACCCACGAGCTGTCTGGGGAAGGGTGGGGGGGCTCCTGCATCGAAGCCTGGCCAGGGAAGGTGGCAGGAGTGTCTGCCTGTGTGTGGGGCAGCTCTGCAGGTTGGGAGGAGCTGGGGGTCGCCACTCTCCTTTGGCTGTAATGAGTCACTGCACCCGCTGGTCACAGCCACACAGTCTCCATAGTGGTGGAGAACTGGCTGTGTAGAGTTTGTGTTTCCTTTTTCAGAATGAGGGAAAATGGTCCCAATGTGCTCTGAAAAACAGGGCACACGGGAACAGTCCCGGCGCTGAGGGAGAGGGGGCACGTGAGGAAGCACCCCCTCAACAGAAGCCCTCTCCCTGGGGGGCCCTTTGCCCCTGAAGCTTTGAAGCTTCTGAAGCTTCACAGAGGGGTCAACTTCAAGTCAACGCCCTGAGCAGTGGGCCCGGAGTCCCTTCTGGAAGGAGGCGGCGTCTTTGCAGAGGGGAGCGCAGGCACATGCCACAGGGAGTTCCCATGGGCCCAGGACCAATCTGGGTGGTCCCAAGTCCTGTGTGCTGTCAGTGAGATGTGGCGGTGCTCTACCAAAAACTAGCCCCCAGCCTGGGGCAAAGGCAAAGGACCTGCTGGGTTCTGGGCCCCAAGAGGCCTGCACTTCCCACTGGGCCCTGAGGATTGGGAAGACCCATGAGGTAGGGTGCAGGCTTTGAGGCACTGACGGCCACCCTCCCTCCACATGCCCCAGGCTCAGGCCCAAATGACCATCAATTCCAAGACGTGGAGAGCGCCTGCGTGGCGGAGGCAGCTGTCCCACAGGCCCAGGGTTCTGGAAAGCCCCTTAGCTCCCTGAGGCCGGTGCTCAGAAGGCCCAGCGTCTGCGGTCTGAGTCAGCCAGTGTCCCCGCACCCCCAGTGCTGGGTGGTGAGAGGGGGGTCCTGGGCTGAACTGTGGTCTCTGAAAATTCATATGTTGAAGCCCTAACCCCCTGTACCTTAGAATGTGACTTTATTTGGAGACAGGGCCTTTAGGGAGGTGATTAAGTTAAAAGTGAGGTCATCAGAGTGGGCCCTAATCCATGGTGTCCTTATTGATCAGCACTCGCAGAGCCACCAGGAGAGGGAAGACTGCGGCGGAGCGGGGTGGAGATGGTCACAGACAGGCCTTGGAAGAAACCCACCTGCCCACACCTGGCTGGCGAGGAGGCGCACTGCTGTTCTTTCACGGTGGTGCTTTTTACATCAACCCAAACACACCCAGACGAGGGGCACAGGGACAGGAGTGGGGAAAGGGGTCTGGAAGCCCCTGCTTCTCCACCTTTTGGAAGCTGGAGAGCTCGTGAGCACCCGCTTGCCCCCAGAAGAATCAGCCGATCAAAACAGAACCCTAATCTCTCCAGAACCCAGAGGAATCTAACCTAACAGATGCCCTGTGAGTGGAGATGCCTGCCTATGGGCGGCAGCGTGTTCTACCCAGGGGCCAGGTGGGGAACCTCTGCGGGTGCCCCAACTATGAGAGCCTCCAGCCGTGGAGACAGCCCTGCCATCGCTGTCTGATTAGCGCACCGTAAGAGGCAAGAGAAGAGCCAGACATTCTCCTGCCTGAGCAGGACACTGGCAGTGTCGCAGAGAACCCAATAAAGAACCGACCGTCCTTGAAGAGGTCTGGAGGGGACTGCGGTGTTATGTGGGAGTAGGAGCTGAGCACCCCCAGACCTCCAGGTGCAGTCCCCTCACCTCCACGCGCAGCCCCCCGCACCTCCAGGTGGAGCCCCCCACATCTCCAGGTGCAGCCCCTCATACCTCCAGGCACAGCACCCTCACCTGCAGGAGCAGCCCCCCGCGCCTCCACGCACAGTGTCCCAACACCTCCAGGCACAGCACCCCCACATCTCCACACGCAGCCTCCCCGCACCTCCACAGGCAGCCAGCCTCTCTTACCTTCCCGCCTCCTGGCTGGTGCTTCAGGTTCTCAGTGGAACCGATCTTGGACTTGACGTTCTTCAGGTCTGGCATGGGCACAGGGGCTGTCTGCAGGCGGCTCTTGGCGGAGGATGGCGACTTGGGTGGAGTACGGACCACCGCCACCTTCTTGGGCTCCCGGGTGGGTGGGGTTGGAAGGGACGGAGTGCGGGAGCGGCTGCCTGGAGTGCCTGGGGAGCCGGGGCTGCTGTAGCCGCTGCGATCCCCTGATTTCGGAGTTTCACCTGGGGAGAAAGGCAGGCAGTGAAGCCAGGACTCGGGTAGGTGGGGGTCAGAAAAGGCCCTGGGGGCTGCCTGCCCCACGGGTCCATTCCCAGGCTCACTGCTGGGTTAGGCAGGTGGGGGCCAGGTTGGAAGTGCAGCTACAGCAGCGGGAGGCAGCTGCGAGCCCTGAGAAGCATCTTCTCCTCCCTGCCTTTTTGCTTAGGGACAGATATCCCTTTCCCAGGAAAACAATGGAAAATCATCAACCACCATCCAACACCCTCTCCCAGAGAGGCAGCCAGCTGGGCCCCACGGTCTTTGGGTCAAGAGATGGGCTCCAGCAAGCTGTGTGGTCTCAGACAAGTCACTTCCACTCTCAGCTCAGAGGCCTCAATTTGAAAATGGAAATAATTATAATCCCTGGGGCAAGGGTGGCTCCAGGTGGTGGTAGATACACTTTGCAAAACTCTAGTGTGATTCTTCAGGGCCTTTATCCTAAATAAGGGTGACGCGGTGACAGGACCCAGCTGTGCCCTGAAACCTGGACACTTCTGACCCTTCCCCCCAGGGATAAATGTTCGCTGTTGGGCTAGTTCAGGCTCCTGCTAGCTCCCTGGGTCCTGTGTGGAATCTGGGCTCCAGAACAGGATGCCTGCTCCACACTTGCCTGTCCCTAGCTGTCCACACAAGCCATGCCGCTTCACGCCGCTGTGCCCTGCGGTACGGTCCCCCCTGCCATGCATGGCAGATGTCAGTGCCCCTTTCCAACACCCCGGAAGGCTGCTGGGGCGTCTCCTCTCCATGCAGACGCAGTCCCTCCCTCCTCTGGGTGTTCTTTCTCCCTAAGCTTGCTTCTGTCACTGCACATTCCAGGCCTGGTTACAACTCAGCACTGAGCTACTCTGTCTCATGGCTCCGTGTTTTCCAAAGTGTGGCCCACAGAACCCGGTGTCAGAATCTCCAGAGCTTTCAAGGAGGAAAGTGGGACTTGTAAAATGCAGATTTCTGGGCCCCATGGAGAATAGATAGAGCAGAATCTCTAGGAGTGGGGCTTGCAAAGTTCATTTTTCTCAAGCTTCTCAAAGACTGAAGTCTGAGAACTGCAAGCCTCACGCTGTGCCAAGGTGCGCTTAGCTCCCCTGCAGTTTGAGGACTGACTTTCCTGCGGGTCTTGAAGCTTCCTGCAGCAATGCCCCTGCCCCCTGCCCCAGGCATCCGCTGTAACGCACACCTGTGGGCCCGACCTGGAGAAGGGCAGCTCTTTGTTTAAGCTCCCGTGTAGCCAATGGGCAGCTTGGCCAGTCACAAATAAGCACCAGTCCTTTTTGTTTTGTTTTGAGACAGGGTTTTGCTCTTGTTGCCCAGGCTGGAGTGCAATGACGCCATCTCAGCTCCCTGCAACCTCTGCCTCCTGGGTTCAAGTGATTCTCCTGCCTCAGTCTCCTAAGTAGCTGGGATTACAGGCGTGCACCACCACACCCAGCTAATTTTTGTATTTTTAGTAGAGACTTATTTTAGTAGAGACTATTTTTGTATTTTTAGTAGAGACTTCTTTAGTAGAGGTTTTACTGTGTTGGCCAGGCTGGTCCTGAACTCCTAACCTCAGGTGATTCACCTGCCTTGGCCTCCCAAAGTTCTGGTTTTATAGGTGTGAGCCACCGTGCCTGGCCAGCACCAGTTTTTAGAGTTTGATTTCCATGTCTTTAAAAAAATTTCTTTTTTATAGAGATGGGGTCTCACTATGTTGCCCAGGTTGGCCTTGAACTTCTGGCCTCAAGCAGTTCTCCCACCTCAGCCTCCCAAAGTGCTAGGATTACAGACGTGAGCCACTGCGCCCTGCCGATTTCCATGTTTTGGATGTTCCCGAAGTAGTCACGCTCTGTGGCAATAGGACAAACGAAGCCTCTTCTTTTCCACATAAGCAAACAACAGACAGGGCCTCGGCCTCCAAGGCCTGCAGGCTCAGCCTCTCTGCCTCCTCAGACCTCCCATCCTCCTGCTTCCCTGACTTCAGAGACCCAGGGTGACCAGTGGGTGTGGTGTGGTGGCTCCGAATCCTTCTCATGCCTCTTACTTGCAGAGTGGTCTCCCAAAGCCTATGTCCTCATCTAAAAAATAGGGAGACAGCTAGGCATGGGGGCTCACGCCTGTAATGCCACTGTCCCTGAAGTCAAGGAGAGCACACAGGATCAGAAAGCCCATCAGACAAACACAGCTGCGCAAACTGCACACGGAAGATAATTCAGACTGCTCCATCTTCAGGCTTAACGTGTGAACCCTGCGTTTCAGAAGAGCGTCCTCCTGGCTCTGAAACACAAGCCAGTGAACAGCCACACACGTGAAGGGAGGCTGCCCCTGCAAAGCAGGCTCCTAATTACCTCTCTCAGAGTGGGGCCCTGCGGGGGGTGCTTTACTCTGTGCTTGCTTGGTTGCTTAAAGAGAAAAATCCACAAAAGCTTCGTTATCATCAGGCTTAAAAGGGGCCTTAATGAGTCCTTCACATGGCAGGCGCCTACAGCCGGCCCAGCAGCGGCCCTATTCTGAAGCAAGGTTGAGGGGGCTGAGGGGAGAGGGTCTCCCTACCTGCAGGCAGCCACTGAAGAGCAGGTAAGACCCAAAGAGAAATGCATGACCTTGTTTCAGGTCGTTACAAAGTATGAGTCCCCTGTAATCCCAGCACTTTGGGAGGCTGAGGTGGGTGAATCACTTGAAGTCAGTTCTCGACCAGCCTGGCCAACATGTTGAAACCTTATCTTTACTAAAAATACAAAAATGAGCTGGGCGTGGTGCCCCATGCCTGTAGTCCCAGCTACTTGGGGGGCTGAGGTGGAGAATTGCTTGAACCTGGGAGGCAGAGGTTGCAGTGAGCCAAGATTGTGCCACTATACTCCAGCCTGGGTGACACAGTGAAACGCTGTCTCAAAAAAACAACAAAAAACAAAGTGTGAGTCAAGTGGCCCAATGTTAAGTGAAAAAAAACAGCAGGATCCAAACCCTACTTAAAATCCTGTGAAAATTCCAAGAATTGCCTCTAGATCATATGCATGTGAGAAAAACAGGCCAGAAAACATGAGGCAAAAAGACAAAACCAACAAACTTTAGTGAATAGGCGCCCTTGAGGGCGCCACCGGACCGCACGTGTGCATGAAATGCCACTGCAATGACACACAGCAGGCGGCGGGCAGGCTCTGGGCAGCCCCTCAGGCCAGGGAGAAGCGGAGTAACCAAGATCCAGGCCAGGCTTTGGCCACAGCCCACGGCAAGCGCCACAGCTGCCTGCGCACTACCAAGGAGCCAGTGCAGGTCAGAGGCCCCACATGGTGCGCAGTCTAACGCAGTGCCCGGAACACTTCACCTGGGCAGTGGGAGCAGGAAGCACCTTGGGCAGGTTGTCCCTAATCCCAAGAGGATGATTTTTTTTTTTTTTTGAGATAGAGTCTTGCTCTTGTCGCCCAGGCTGGAGGAGTACAATGGTGTGATCTCGGCTCACTGCAACCTCTTCCTCCCGGGGGTTCAAGGTATTCTCCTGCCTCACCCTCCTGAGTAGCTGGGATTACAGGCACCTACCACTACACCTGGCTCATTTTTTTGTATTTTCAATAGAGATGGAGTTTTGCCATATTGGCCAGGCTTGTCTCGAACTCTTGTTCTCAGGTGATCTGCTCACCTCAGCCTCCTAAAGTGCTGGGATTATAGGCATGAGCCATCACACCCGGCTATGACTGTTCTTAACAGCACCCTGGCTGCAAAATATCTTGATGGGTGCCTTATTGGGTATTTCAAACCGACTGAGCTTTACTTACAGGAGCCCAGGGCAATGGGCCCAGCCTGCGACTGATCAGCTAAGACCCTCAGGGTTTGCAGTGGACTCCTAACGTCCCCAGCAAGTTAAGCTGCCCAGGGTTGAGCCCTGAGTGATGTCACCCATTGTGACCCATCCAGGCTGCTGCTCTGTCTCCAGAGACATTTATATCCAGAGTCTCATGTGGGGACTGAAACACGCCATGTGGGGGCTGCCTCTCTAGAACCCTGGCCTTGGGAGCAGAGAGGCTCCAAGAGCTGCTACTTAGTAGTCATGTGACCATGTTTTCCTGGGGCTTCAAACGAGCTGGTTAGACCCAGTCAAGCAAACTCTGTGAGGCTCCATTTCTTTATTTCCTTCTTTTCCTTTTTCTGTATTTTTATCATTCTGCAGAATCAGCCTCACTTTCTTTATTGATAACAAGTAAGGATTCAGGCTGGGCACGGTGGCTCACGCCTGTAATCCCAGCACTTTGGGAGGCCGAGGTGGGTGGACACCTGATGTCAGGAGTTCGAGACCAGCCTGGCCAACATGGTGAAACTCCTTCTCTACTAAAAATAGAAAAAACTAGCCGATTGTGGCGGCAGGCACCTGTAATCCCAGCTACTAGGGAGGCTGAGGCAGGAGAATCTCTTGAACCCGGGAGGCAGAGGCTGCAGTGAAGTGAGCCGGGATTACACCACTGTACTCCAGCCTGGGTAACTCTACCTCAAAAAAAAAAAAAAAAAAAAAAAGTAGGGATTCAACATCTGCCTCAGAAATCAAAAGGACTGAGAAGGAAATGAAGACTCCAGTGCTTAGTAAACTGCAAGGTGCTGACCAGCTGCCGGGCTGTTCATTCTCAATGGCCTAAAATGAGGGCTGCACCTATCGAGAGTGTCCGCTTCCTCTAAGATTCAAGAGAACACTCTTCTTACCAGAGCCGGGTGGTGTCTTTGGGGTGGGCGGGGTTTTTGCTGGAATCCTGGTGGCGTTGGCCTGGCCCTTCTGGCCTGGAGGGGCCGTTCCCCGGGGTGTGGCGATCTTCGTTTTACCATCAGCCCCCTGTAAATGAAACATGGTCGAGGGGTTTTTCACCACTGGGAGAAGTTACTGCCACCAAGAGTCAACACCAGCTCCACTCTGCCACCTTGACTCAAAGCGTGGCTAAGACTGGGGTGACCCTTTGCCTCCTAGATGCCACAGATGTCTTCTACAATCACAAGGGCTTGCTGGGCACACAAACCCACATCCCCATCCAAACTCCAAGTCCCCTGAGGACACTTCCTCCCAGAGGAACTGTGTGCATTAGTTATCAGCATGAATTGTCCCCAGGCCAGCAGAGCTTACAGCAACGATCAGGTCACTCTCCACTCATGTCAGTCACTCATAGTGCAGGACATTAGCGCACTATGGATATGCAACATCCATTTTCTAACTCTTATTATGGATTTAACTGATGGTGGTTGGTTGCAGCAGAGGCCCTTGGAGACACTGTTGAACCTGACTAAACATGCTAAAGAGAGCTAGGCCATGTTCTTTCTCTCCTGAACTACCCTAAGGCCTCTGGAACTCCTTGGGTGTGCTCAGAGCAGGTGAGCACCGAGGAGGTGAATGTCAGCATCACTGACAAAACCTCCAGAAAGGGGAACAGGTGCTGGCATGGCACAGTCTATGGACAGAGGGTAGTCCCTGAGTTCGGCTACCCAGCAGATGACCCTTAGACATAACACAAACTCAGAAAGGAACCGACATTAACCAAGGACCACAAGCTAGTCCAGTGGGGAGCAAGCTCGTAGGGCAGGTGTTGCTGTGCCATGATGCTGGCCTACCCAGATCAGGGCAATCTGGAAGCATTTCTGCTTACTAAAATCAGGAGGGGGCAAAGGAACCCAATGACAGTAGCAATTTTGATTTTGATTTTTGAGACAGGGTCTTGCTGGGTTCAAGCGATACTTGTGACTCTGCCTCCCGAGTAGCTGGGATTACAGATGTGCACCACCACGCCTGGTTAATTTTTGTATTTTTAGTAGAGACAGGGTTTCGCCATGTTGGCCAGGCTGGTCTCAAGTGATCCACGTCTGACCTCAGGTGATCCACCTGCCTCGGCCTCCCAAGGAACTAGGATTCCAGGCGTGAGCCACCGCGCCCAGCCTTAGAGTAGTGAGTTTGAAACCAAGGCACTAGGTGTCTTAGGGGCTGCTGCTATGAGGGCCTGTGGGGTGCTGAGAGGTATGGCCTTGAGCTCGCTTTTCCCCTTTGTCCAGAATTCTAACTATTCCACATGGCGCTTCTATGTCAGAGCTCATTTGAAGAAAGATCTTTGAGGCTAAACAAACAAACAAACAACCCACATTTGCAAACCACAGCAGAGCAGCCTGGTTCTTTTCAAAGGTGGTTTCCTTACCTTGAATTTCATCTCCTTTGCTCCAGAACTGCCAGTTCGGGGAGTGACAGAAGAGACGCATTTAGGAGAGGAAGGTGGCTCTGGGCACACAGCAGGGCTGGAGGGTTGGATCAGAGGGTCTGAGCTACCAGGAGTGGGGTGTTTGGGGCTAAGGCAAGGCCTATTTTTCAAGGTTTTAGCAGAGGAACGTGTGGATGTCTTAAACATAAACATAAATAAAATCAAAATAAAAGTCAGCACATGGAGGAGGGAAACAAACTGAAAAAAGGACAATAACTAAAAATAAATAAGGCAGGTAATGGTTGAAAGCAGTGATCTCCAGGCCGTTTGCATCACGTATCCTTAACATCCCTTATGATCAGTAAGAACAGGAAAGTGATCATCCTCCCCAATCGTAGTTCTATATGACCGACTTACTTAACTTGCATCTGACAGAGCTTTTAAAAGAGGACATGAAAAATGAATGGAAGTTCTAGTATGTTCTTTCTCCAGCCTGTTAGATGTTATTGTGCCCCTGAATTTGGAGACCACTGGTTTAAAGGCGCTTCACATGAATAAGCTGATGGAGATCATCAAGGTACATGAATCTCAGGATGTTACTCAAGAAAATGTCCCCAAGCATGTCATGGGTCCAAAGCGTCCCACTTTCAATTCCAGGCAAGGCACTTTTTTGTCTGCCCATTAACCCATGGCTTCTTCCACTACACTGACAGACTCATACAGCTACAATCAGGAGTATGCCTGCCCCAAGTTGGAAAGATTCTGACATCACTTAGGGTACACCCATCCCCACCACACATGTGCTTTCTGATGAAAGTCTCAAATTAAACTAATATTAACGCTATCAGGTGAATCCTAATCTGGCCAATATTAACTTTTTGTTTGTTTGTTTTAGAGACAGGGTTTCCCTCTGTCGCTCTGGCTGGAGTGCAGTGGTGCCATCATGGCTCACTGCACACTCCACCTTTTAGGCTCAAGTGATCCTCCCACCTCTGCCTGGCCAATTAAAAAAAATCTTTTTTTAAGAGATAGGGTCTCGCTATGTTGCCCAGCCTGGTCTAGAACTCTTGGGCTTGGGAGATCCTCCCACCTTAGCCTCCCAAACTGCTGGGATTGCAGGCATGAGCCACTGTGCCAAGCCTCCAGTCTTAACTTTTCTTTTTTTCAGTTTGTCAGTGTAAACAACAATGCTAACTTTTGAACCCATTCCACATGAAGAAGCACCAGGGATGGGTGTCTGCACGCCTGTCCCTGTGGAGAGGAAGGGGCTCTTGGAGCCGGGATGCAGGAGCGATGGTGACTGATGGCCACAGTTCGTCCTGCCTCGGGGGGATTTTGACTGGTGGGCATGGCCCTGGAGGAGAAGGGGCTGTTGTGAGTGGAAAAGGTCACACTCTCAGGAAATAAAGCGGGGAGGCTAAGCCTCGAGGTGTTTCTGAGAGTGACTCAGAGCTCAGAGAAGGGTCCTGACTCAGACTTCACTGGGCTTCTTAGGGGTGTTATAACTTTCCAATTCCCCAATGAAGTGGCTGAGGCCCTCTGTGTGGCCAGGCTTGGTGAGGAGGAGAATCCATGAGATGGGGCAGAAATGGGAGAGGAGGGACACAGGCTGTGGTCCCAGGGCTGATAACAAGAAGGCAAAGCTGGGGTGGGGGTACTGACGACCACTCCTTCCCTCACTGCCCACCTGTCCAAAGTCTGTCATAGACCTTTCCCTCCCAAGATAGACTCTGAGCAACTCCAGGACAGGGATGTTGTACCCATGTGTACTGAATGAATGACTGAATGAATGAATGAATGCAAGCATGCATGAGGCTGGTATTCCCTGCCCCCTGGCCCCAGCACTAAGTGTGCACCAGGATTGACAAGCAGCTGTCACTATCACTTCAGAGACCCAGAGCAGTTTTCCAAATCCCCGCAGGGCCCTTTGCTGCCTCACTAGGTGAGGATGGGGAGGCCCGACTCTGCAGGCACTTCCGGAAGCAACCCCCAACACACCACCGAATGCCCAGAGCTACACGGCAACTGGAGATGCCCTCTGGGCTCCAGTACTGATTAAAATTCAGATGTTTCAGACAGAATTTGTGCTGGAAATTTTAGATACCTTTAAGAAAATAGGTCTTATCTAGCGTCATGGTGGGATTTTCCAGGAAAAACACCACTGTGCAATTACGGGAGCATTTCCCCAGACACCAAGTCATTGAGGGAGTAAGTGATGGGTGAAGTGCAATGCTGAGGACGGGTAAGGATCTGGGTGCAGTTTATGCAGTGAGCAGATGGCTTCATTCACTGTCCTGGGGCTGGTTTTCAAACACACTTTCATTCATTGTCCTGGGGCTGGTTTTCAAACACACCTTCATTCACTGTCCTGGGGTTAGTTTTCAAACACATCTTCATTTACTATCAGGGTCTCACTGAAACTATGCTAAGGAAGCTGCAATCAGGAGCATGACTTCATGAACCTGCCAACTGCTCTTCCCTGGGGTAAGTATCAAAACTAATAAATGCTGGACTTTTTAAAAGCCTGCACAAAAATACAAAGCACTTTAAAATGACAGCTGTATTTTACTGACAAATGCCCCCCACATTATACATGAGAATGAGCTCGGACATAAAGCACAGCTTCTCTGTAAACGTGACCAGCTGCAGAGCTCCGTGGCGTCATCAGCTTACCTTGGCTTTTTTGTCATCGCCTCCAGTCCCGTCTTTGCTTTTACTGACCATGCGAGCTGACAAAATAGAAAACGAGAATGCTTGTCACACTCCATGTTCACCGTTCACAGAAAGAGCCAGCTGTGGTAAAGCTGGACTTCTCCGGGTAGGTCCACATTTTGTTTAGTGGGTTTGGTGGAACCCAGGTGGTTCTCTTTTCCCTTGAAACTGCTAGATCTCACATTGTTAGTATCAACACAGCACACTGGGGTCATCGATTAGAGCAACCTGGCAAGAGAGGGAAGCAGGCTGGCTGAGGGTGGGGCCATGCAGAAGGGACGCAGCACAAACTGTCATGGGGACACGCTGGCACAGAGGCTATCTAAAGAAGGTGCAGGCTCCCTAACCCACAGGCTTCCCAACCTGCAGGCTCCTGCTCTGTTTCTGCCAGGGTCAGCCTCACCCCACTGGGGCCAGCCCCACTCCATGGATGAGTGTTTTAAAAGCCTCAGGCCTATGGATTTTGGTAGCTCAGCGAGGATCCAGCCTCTTACAAGATCCAAGGACGGGGGTGGGTGAGTTGTCTCCACCTGCAGCCAGCCTTGGCCTTGGTTCCCTGCGAGGTGCCTGCTCACCTTCTTCGCCTTGGAGACTGCCTGGAGCCACCCTGGCCTCCCCTGCCCATGCGGCCAGATTGCCAGCAGTCCTGATGCCCACCTTCCTGGCCATCTTATGATGACCACTCCACCTCCATCCCCATTCCTGGTCACCTGCCCCCAGAAAAGGAGAGCCTGGCAGGGATGTCTTTATCCCTTAGTTGCTGGTTGGACCCCCAGAGCCTGCCCCTCACTACTGGGGGCTTCGGCCACCAGCCCCAGCTGCTCTCAGATAAGCCAAGACCAGCCCTGAGCCAGGCCTGGGGGTTTCTTGCCACTTGCAGGCTTTCAAAGGGCACGAATCCTCACTGCTTCCTCCAGTTAGCTACAAACCAGTTACCATCATACGCTCCCACAGACAACATCGGCTTTCATCACGCTCCTTGGTGAAACCAGTCCGCTGACCTGTCTGCCAGCATCGGCACTGACTCACCCTTCTCCTCCTGACAGTCACTGCTGAAAACTGATGAGAGATTTTCTTCTTTGGTTTCAATATCACGTTCCCCCTGCCCCATGGACAATCGGGTCTCTCGGAGCTTCTCACTGCCTATTGTCACCTGGATTTCTAGGAGACCAGCAATGAGTATGCCCAGAGGTTTTCCAATTATACCATCTGGCAGAATCACCGCTAACAGATTCCCAGGCTTACCCCACAACTGAGTCTGTACACCTTAAGTGCCACCCAGGAAGCACCATCCATGGCACACCAAAATCATCGGCTAGATTGGCATTCCCAAGCTGCAGAAGCACTGAACAAGTCCTCTTCCAGGAAATGTTAGCAGAGAGAATCAAATAAGTTAGGGAAACCCACTCTGACCTTCTCTGAGGGCCATAATGTCCATTAGCACATTAAAGGCCCTGACAAGTCCTGCAGCAGAAAAACCTATTTAACTTAGTCTGTTTCTTTTTCCCCCAGTCACTGGGCCATGGAATTTTTTTTTTTTTTTTTTTTTTTTTTTTAAAGCCCAGACACATCTTAAACCTCCAGTAGACCAGTATTCAAGAAAACATCATTTCAGGAAATTTTGTAGTAACCTGTCAAGTCAGTTATTTGTCCCCGACTGTTTTGGAATTTAAAATAGGATATAGGATTTTTTTCTGTCTTAACTTTATTTTTTGAGATGGAGTCTCACTCTGTCACCTAGGCTGGGTGCATGGTATGATCTTGGCTCAGTGTAACCTCTGCCTCCCAGTTCAAGCATTTCTCTTGCTTCAGCCTCCCCAATAGTGGGGACTACAGGTGGATGCCATCACACCTAGCTAATTATTAGTGGAGACAGGGTCTCACCTTGTTGGCCAGGCTGCTCTCAAATTCCTAACCTCAAGTGATCCACCTGCCTCAGCCGCCCAAAGTGCTGAGATTACAGGTGTGAGCCACCGTGCCCAGCCTCTGTCTTAACTTTTAAACACAGGCTTCTTTATAGTATTTCAAAGTTTTCTCTAAAAGCAAAATCTAATAAAAATGTATCAGATGCTTGCAACTGTGAGCTTCGGTAACATCGATTTCTGGGCTCTGCAAATAACTAAAATGCTAAGGGAGGGTCCCAAATGTATGAACAAGCCTGCCTTGTGGCTATGAGGCCTCTGGTGAGACACCATCTCCCCCAACCAATCCCACCCTGCGGGGCTGCTGTGGTCGTGTTCTCAAGGGCTCAAGATGGGTCCCGCTCCGCCCCCCGGCAATGGCAGGAGGACCCCCTTGTCCTCTGCTGAGGGAGGCGGAGCAGTGGCACATGGACCAGGAAGATCTTGTCTCTGCTCCTTGTCTTCCTGCCACAAGGCAGAGCGGGTGGGGGCAGGGTGCTGGGCCACCTCTGGAGGCTGTGTCACCTGCTGAGTGTGTCGCCTGCTGTGTGTGCCCTGAGCATCTCTGCATTAGGAGTCCACACCCTCCTGCACCTCCTGGGAGGTGCTGTGGGATGTTGGATGGGTGTGTCTTTCAGAGCCAACCTACCTGAATCCCCCACCCGGCTCTGTCACTTACTACTCAGTGGTCTTCCGCAAGTTACTGTACTTCTCTGAGCCTCCGTTTCCTCATCTGCAAAGTGGGGCTGCTTATGCCTATGTGGGTGGGTTGGAGAGTTCTAGACAACGAGAGGGCAGCTTTTATCCTCTCAGTGGAGGGTGCCTGCCAACCTCCTGGGGGCTCATGGGCCGTAGTGGACAAATCAAGTGGCCAGAGTCGAACAAGGTGGGGCGCAGGGGGCAGGGGTGCTGGTGACATGCAGAGTGGCGGGCAAGCATGAGGGGCGCGTGCGGCCACAGCCGGGGCGGGAGGAGGCCGGGGGAGTGGAGCAGCTGCACCCAGGTGTCGGTTTAGTGGCATCCGAGGAACGCTGGAAGCAGCAGGAGTCAGGAGGGCCGGAAGCTCAGTGGCAGTGCCCGCAGCCTGGGAGGCCCAGGAGGTCCCTAGGAAGGAGCAAGGAAGCTCAAGACACAGACCTTTGAGTTGAGGGACCCGACTGACGGGCTTCCCCCGCAGAACAGTGGTGGGCTGCTTTTCAGATGGTTCTGGAAGGTCAGCCTCTTTTGTGTACTCTCCCAAAGAGGGCCCCTGGGCCTGTGCCCCCTCTCCAGGGGCCCCTGGAAATGCAGCCCTTTCCGAATCCTGCTCCGAGCACGCCTGCTCCTTCTGCACGTTGGCTGTGACTTCCACGTGGAACGTGAACTCCCGGGGCACATCCTGCCCTTCGGCCAGCCCTGCACTGGGCCCTTCAGGCTCTGAGACCGGGGTCTCTGTGGAAACTTTGGAGAGGAAATCGACAGGGAGGGGGATGGCACCCTCTGCTGGGAAGCCTGGGACACCGGTGGCTTTTCTGGCGAATGTCGGGGGAGGTGGCCCGTCTTGGGCTGGGGAGACCTGGGAGGGAGGGGAGTGCTGTGGGGAGGACTCTTCGCGGTCTTCATCCACCTCCTTCTCGCCCCTCGGCCTCTCTTTGCTCCCAGCCCCGCTCAGTGGCAGCTCCTCCGGGCGAAGGTCTCCCAGAAGCTGGCGCTTCAGCAGCTCAGGGGCACGGCGGCTGCCCTTTGCGTCCTCAGGTCCTGTCCCCGAAGGCTGGCGTGTGGCCTCTCTGTGGCTCTCAGGCAGGAAGGGAGCCCCAAGCATGCCGGACACGAGCTGGTGGCTCAGGCTTGGGACGCCTGGCTCTCCAGGGAAGCCTTCCTGGACCACCTTCCCACTCTCGGGCTCCGTGTGGAGATATGCAGGGCTGGCGGGCTTTGGAGAGGCTCGATCCTCCTCGGCCCAGTTCCCGCCTTTTGGTCCCCACCCCTGGGAGGGCTCCGGTGGACCTCCTGTTGGAGGCGGCGCTGGGCAAACAGGACGGTGCGGAGGAAGGCTCGCGGTCAGCAGGACAGGAGCTTCCGGCTCTTTCTGCCACTGGCACGGCCCGGAGACCCCAGAGGCCTCTCCGCAGGGTCCGGACTGGACATGAGGGCTAGGCTCATCGAGCAGGGGCCTTTCAGGTGCCTTCTGCTGCTGGCCCGGAACTCTCAACTCCTCTGGTTTGAAGAGGCAGCGATAGCGAAAGGTTAGCAAGGGTACATCAATCGCTTAAGAGAGGGAGCATCATCCTGGACAAAATGACATTGAAAGGGCATCCCAGGCCCCCTACGAAGAGATGAGAGCACAGCTCTGGGCTCACCTCGCTGCCTTTGGTGCTGGGAATGACAGCTCTCCTGGTCTAGCTGCCACCAGCTCGCTGGGTGGTGCTGGGCGAGCACCTGCCCTCTCTGGGACTCAGTCTCCTCATCTGTAAAGGGGGGTCTTGGACATGGTGACCTCCGAGGCCCCTTCTGATGTGGGTTTATTCCTCTGCCTGTGATGGGCTCCGGTTGGGCACGGAGCATGTCACACATCTGCAGCCAGCCTGGGCTTAATCACTGGGAAAGCAGGAGAGCTACAGAAGTGTCTCCAACTTTCTAGAAAATCTGAGCTTCCCAAAGATTCTAGCTTCTAGATGGTACCTGGCTTGGGTGTATCGAGACTCCCCTTTCCTCTCCCTACCTTTCACTGTTCCCCTACCCCAACCTTTTTTTTGATATATGGTCTTGCTCTGTCACCCAGGCGAGAGTGCAGTGGTGCAATCACAGCTCACTGCAGCTTTAAACTCCGGGGCTCAAACGATCCTCCCATCTCAGCCTCCCAAGTAGTTGGGCCCACAGATGCACGCCATGATGTCTGGCTAGTATTTCATTTTTATTTCTGTAGACACAGGGTCTCCTTATGTTGCTCAGGCTGGTCTCGAACTCCTGGGCTCAAGCAATTCTCCTGCCTTGGGGATTACAGGCATGAGCTACCATACTTGACTTCTGCTCCCTTTTTTGGTAAATGAAATGAGTGAAACTGGTGCCCACAAACTCTACCTCAAGCACAGTGTCTGACAGATTCAGAAAATACAAAATGTGTGATCAAGAACGAAGTCTTTACCGATCGACCTGCCACAAGACTCCTCGAAAAAGAAGCCCCTTTCAGATCTACCCTACTGACCGCAGACAAGCCCCCTGCACAGGTGAGGTTGGCCCCTGTTGGAGGAAGGGCTCTGCATGGCAGACAGTGACGGCCCTCAGGACCACCACCGTGCCCTGGTCACACAGCTTGCTGCATGCCAACCCAGCTGATCAAGGGCACACTTCATTTTGTTCTGGTTCATTCATGTGACATTCATTAATTCAGCTGTGCGTTAAGAACAGGAGGATTACACTCCTTGGTTCTCCTAATAAGCACCCTTGATGTTTTTTTTAACTTCCAACTCTTTGAATACCCCACCTTGTCCCAATACAACAACCATGCAACTCATCAGCTCTGCTTTAAACAAAACCTGCAGCCCTGAAGGATCAGGGGGCTTGGAAAAGAAAGAGATTTGGATGAGGCGAGGGAGGAAGGTGTGGTCATGGACACACAGGTAACACGTGGGCCCGACCCAGTCAGAGGCAGGGTGGGTGCCGTGGGCTCCTCCCTGACAGGCCCGGTCCCAGCGCAGCAGCACCTCCAGCCTGACACTGGCCACGCTCACGGCCCCTGCAGTCCCTGTCCCTAGCATCCACCACAGTGCCTGCCACGTAGCAGGTGGTTCAATCCGTGGATCCTGCGTGGATCAACTGGTGTCAGGAAAACACTGACTTCCGCTTCTCACAGGCTCTGTAGGTGCCTTATGGGAGCCCTTGGTCAGTCTCCGGAAGAGCAGCCCAGAGGCAACCCTGAGCCCGAGCATCAGGACTGACCAGAGGCAGCGGCTGCCTCTACGCCGCCTGGACAGGCCAGGTCTCCACTGCTTTCTAGAAGATGCTTTCCTCCTAAAGTTTACTAGAGTGCTCTTGAGTGGGATGTTACTGTACTCTGATATAATACAAGACTTTAAGAAACACCATTAAAAAAGAGACAAGGACCCCAAACATAAATAGTAAACGTACCTTGAAAAATCATGGATACAGGATTGTAGTGTGTGTGTGTGTGTGTGTGTGTGTGTGTGTGTGTGTGTGTGTGAATGAGGAAACTGACATGAGCAATTACACCCCTGGAGGAAGAAGCCAGGTTAGGAGAATTTTTCTTTCTTTTTTTTTTTTTAAGACAAAGTCACACTCACTTTGTCGCTCAGGCTGGAGTGCAGTGGCGTGATCTCAGCTCACTGCAACCTCCACCTCCCAGGTTCAAGCAGTTCTTTTGCCTCAGTAGCAATTCTCTTGCCTCCTACTCCTCCCGAGTAGCTGAGATTACAGATGTGTACCATCGCAACCGGCTAACTTTTGTATTTTTAGTAGAGACAGGGTTTTACCACATTGGCCAGGCTGGTCTCGCACTCCTGGCCTCAAGTGATCTGCTTGCCTCAGCCTCCCAAAGTGCTGGGATTACAGGCATGAGCCACCACACACGGCCTGGTTGGGAGAATGTTCTATTGATTTCCTAGAATGCTAGGTACTCAGTAAATATTAAATGTAGCTATTCCCAGGGGTTAGAAGGCGTTCAAGATAAATGAGTATTGGAAACACAGTAGTCCAGGTAGGTTAAGCCCCCATGCCCTCTTCAGGAGGCCTGGTCTCTGGGCACTTACAGAAGAAAAGTCCACCCTTCATATACAGGCCTTCCCATATCTTATTCTCAACGCACTGCAGCTCCATCCTGAAACACCTTTTTCCATCTTGCTGATAGGTACTTTATCCCTATAGGATTCTAGGCTGCTGTCAGAAAACTTAAAATTCAGTGAGCACCAAAGTCAAGTTCCCAGCAAAGATGGTGGCCTGTTTTGTTTTTTTTTTAATTGCATGGAATATGTTCTGGGGGCATGTAGACATAGCCTACGCTATAAATTGGCAGAAAAACTCAAATTCACTTCTATTTATGAAAATACATGATTTCTAGGGGTTATACTTTATCAATGCCTCTAATCTTACCTAAGCTGAAAAACATGACTTCAGAGAAATAGGAGCCAGGCTTCTAGTTAATTTCACACATCATCTGAGGTTCTTCCCTTATAGCCATTGTCCCTTCTAACAGTTTTTGAAGCTCTTTGTTAACCTAACAACAAAAATGCACCTTTCTGTGTCATGTCAGAAGAGAAATGTCACCTGCTATAGGCTATGACCCCTCTGGGGACAGGAATGTGTAGTTAGGCCTCAAAATACCCTCAACAAGGCAGAGTCTCCTAGAATGAAATGGCCTCAGAGGCAGCTCTAAACACTGGACAAATCACATCCCTCGGGAGAAAAGAACAGCATCTTCCGTGCCCTTTTGCAATCTAGAAGCTTCCACATTTTACAGTAGGCTCTCAAGTTCATTCATCTCGCAGATGACAGAAAACAAGCTCAGCCCACATTATGTCAGTATCAGAGGTTTCCTATTTCCTAAAGTGAGGAATCTCTAGGATTTTTAAAGTTTTTAAGATACTTATGATAAATGATTATACAAAGCTGCCTTTCTTGAACACAGCAGTTTGGTTCCTGAAAAGAAAATCATAAGGTTTGAAAGGTGCACAGAAGAAAGTTTACAAGCAATAGCTTGGAGGTGACATGGTTAAGCCTCACTCCTGGATTGGCCAGAGGGCAGTCTGCAGCGAGAACTGCCACCACATGTTTGAGTTTCTTTCTTTCTCTCTCTCTCTTTTTGAGATGGAGTTTCATTCTTGCTGCTCAGGCTAAAGTGTAGTGGCGCGATCTCAGCTCACTGCAACCTCCGCCTCCCAGGTTCAGGAGATTCTCCTGCCTCAGCCTCCCGAGTAGCTGGGATGATAGGCGCCCACCACCACACCTGGCTAATTTTTTTATTTTTAATGAGACAGGATTTCACCATGTTGGCCAGGCTGGTCTCAAACTCCTGACCTCAGGTGATCTGCCCACCTGGGCCTTCCAAAGTGCTGGGATTACAGGTGTGAGGTACCACGCCCGGCCTTGAATTTCTGTTACACATTCATTCTCAGCTCTCAGGATGGGCAAGGCTAGTGTCTTTCAGGACACTAAATGTCTTAGGAATTGCCCAGAAACAGTGTTAGAAAAAAAAAACACTAGGGCTCTTTCTAAATTTGAGCAGACAACCTTTGATAAGAACGAACTCCCTAAAATCTCCTGGGCTTGTGAATTAGGGCTCAGGTCCAAATGATCTTTTCAGGGCAGAGCCCACCCCATGTCCCTCCTCCTAACCCCCAAGTCGTGGCAGGCAATTCCAGTTCACTGACCTTGGGTCACGTGACCAGCAGCTTGGTCTTCTGGGGTGGGGGTGTCTCCAATGCCTGCTTCTTCAGCTGGTGTATGTGTCAGCAAATGAAGGGGGATAAAAGCAAGACAGTTATTGTTTGCTAGAAACCAAGCTCTCTGTACCTTCTGGTATTTTTCCTAAAACATTCAGGAAAGTCACATCCCAAGAATACCAAGGTGCCACAGCTCTGACTTCTCTGCAAATGTCATTGCAGATGCTGGTGATAAAAGTTCACTAAACAAAATGCACAAGACCCACATGCAGGCGTGGCTACAACCTAGTAGGAAAGACATTTTCCACTTTGGGACCGGGGTCCTGAAGGCCTCACTTGACAAGGACACACAGGATGAGTGAGGTCAGAGAAGCAGTTTGCCACTGAGCCACGGTCGTGGAGGCTGTGTCTAAGCAGTGACTGCACCCAAAGTCCCAGCCAGTGCTCCAGGAGGGCAAGAAGTTCAAGGAAAGACTTTGCCTGGGCTGTGGCGTCAGGGCGATGGAGTTCATATCCAGGCACCAGTATTCATTCAGCCTCTCTGAGCCTCTGTTTCCTCATCTAGAACCCCAAGATGCAGATATTAGTTTGCCTTGTAGAAGGATGGTGAGGGTTACTAAGAGAATTTGGGTGGACATGTTTAATGGTGCCTGGCACACAGTAGGTGCCCCTATTATGTTTCCTTTCTCCCACCTTCTGGGCAAATGCTTTTCACAGAATGTCCTGAATGGGTGCTACCTTGTGAGAGGGAGGCCGGCAGTGCTGGTGAGCAGATGTGGGGGTGTCTTGGGCTCCTGTTTAGGAAGCCACAGCTTACCCCCAACAAGAAAGACTGAGAATGTTCCGGACCACATCAATAGCACCCAAATCAATATGCTTTAAAAACACCAATTCTGCATCACGAACCATCAGGACATGGTGAGGACAAAGCATGCAATTGTCCAGAGAAGAGTTTATAAGGCAAATTGGGCACATTGACATGCATTGACTTCAGGCCACCAGAATCACCAGCATTCCCTGAGGAGAGTGTCAGAGGCCATGGTGGAGGGAGGGAGGACACGGTGGGGGGAGGGAGGGCACGGTGGAGGGAGGGAGGGCACGGTGTATGGGGGGAGGGCACGGTGGATGGGGGAGGGCACGGTGGAGGGAGGGAGGGCACGGTGGAGGTTGGGCCTCACATCACTGATGGTCTCTCTGTACCCTGGGAGTGTTTTACAAGAGCCAGGGGGGCCCTGTGCTCTCCAGCAAGGCAGGATCCTGCAGCGGGGTGGCCACACTGCACCCCAACTGGATGGGCCATGGGGAGTTTCACTGGAGCGCCAAAAACAGCAAACAGGATAGGCCAGAGCGAGGTACTGTCAGTAGCTGAAGACATATGCACCCAACTCTAGAACCTCCCCACCACACGGAAGGCGTAATCGGGTCTTTGAAGAGGATTTCCTTGGGGAGAGTGGCTTGGGGGTGATAGGAGTGGCTACCTGGCCACCCCCCATCACAGGCCCAGCACAATTGTTTCAAGGCAATACACTGGGACACCTGGTGGATGTCCCCTCTGGTTAGGGACCTGGTGGACTGCAGTCAGGGCCCCACCAAGGAACACTAGAGGATGGAAGATGTGCTGGCCTTGCTTTGGGGGCAGAGCAAAGGACAGTTGCTACAGCCTTGCGGCCCGTCCATGCACCCAGTTTGCTTTGCCGGCGTGTTTCCCATGGACCCCATGTGGGGACAGGCCAGACAGAGTGCATGGGAGCCTCAGATCACGTCTAAGAGGTGGCCACCAGCAGGACCTCAAAGGTGAGGCGGCAGCCAGATCTTCAGACCCCCATGGGGCTGAGGAGAGATGACATGGCCACCAGAATCCAGTGCAGAGGAAGGGCTCTTCAGGGGAGGATAGCTGGAGATGGCGGGCTGGGGGAAGAGTCTAGAATTCAAATAAGGTCCCCATGAGAGACAGAGAGAGAATGAGTGTCTCCTTGACACCTCTGCAGGGAGTGTGAGGCAGCTCACACCAGGACCAGCTCAGTAAGAACATTCCTGCGTCTCTCACCCCTCCCCTCCCCGCCAGCCCCCCAGGGGAACAGCCGCAACTCTGAATGGAGTTAGAAGCTTTGACTGTCACATGGGACTGGGCGGTCTAAGTTATTTAGCATTTGCACACTGTGTTTGCCACTGTGGAGACTAAAGTATTTTCTATTACTTCAGAGTGATGGAAAAGTCAAGAGTTGTGTCAAGTTTCCATTCTGGGCAGGGGCGAGATTTCCCCAGTGGAATAACTGTGAAGAGAGAGGAGGAAAGTCACGCTCCCCGTGAGCTCATCCTGTAGGTCGTGCGACGGTCTTCAAACGTCCTTCACGCTCAAGGATGAGGCTCTTCCCCACTTTCAAGGACATCCCCTCCACCCATCTCAGGAGACCTCACCGATCAAGTCACAAAGCAGAAAAGCACTCAGAAAGGGCCAGGGTGGGGCTGCTGTCACGCAGAGCCCTAGAGAACGCTGCAGGCTTCCCCAGCAGCTGCAGGGAGCACCATCTTTAGGAAACAAACCGCTTGCCTGGGCACATCTTCCCTGTGCTCCATGGCTGGGGAAATCCTGTCTAGACCTCTTCTGCATTTCTTGTTGGGCAACTGGGCACCCTCAAATCACCAAACCAATGGCTGGCATCTTTACTAAGTGCAGGGAGGAAGACACGCAGGAAATGACTCCAGGAGCTCCAGGCTGTGTGGGCACTTCCTAGGCCTGGTGGGCTGAGCCACTCTTGGGTGACTGCAGCCTTGAGCCCAGCGCCCCATCTGATCAATTCCCCATCACCCGTGTTGACAAGGCATTCTCATCATGCCTGTTCTACATGAATACATTTGAAAAGGAGACAGAGTCCCAGAAATGGGACCTAGATCACATGTCTCAGCTCCTTTGGGACCACCCCATTACGCTCACCAAAATGTGTGGTCCAGTCATCTGCACCCTCTGTGTGCTCAGGTGATCTTGGGGTCCACCCCTTGGGAGGTGACCCTGCACCGGGCAGTCTGAGCAGGAGGGTGGACTGACCTCAGGTGTCAAGAAGGCATGGGCCTGCCACCACCTGCCCCGGAAAACCCTGCAGAGAACTCTCTGAAACTGATGTGCTGACTGAGGCAAGATAAGGAGCGTCTAGGAGGAGTCCAGAGGGCCCTAAATGACCAGGGAGGTCACCAGGCACCAACGTATCGAGCTACTCACAGCCCAAGATTCTCCAGAGCCAGCATTCCCCCGTGTTCTTGCCTCACAGGGGGATACACACACAAAGCGCCCTCACTCTGCTGCAGGTCAGCTGGGGCACCCAGCAGGGTCTTGACTGCCCAGGGATCTCTGGGGCTCACCCTCACCTGTGGTTCCTTCTGGGATCTCCGTGTGGGGCTGGGCAGCAGCCTGCTCGACGGGAGCTCTCTCATCCACTAAGGGCGCTGTCACATCTGGAAACCACCGAGAACCACCTTAGAGGGGCCAGGACGAGCCATGCCGAGCCCCTCACCTTTGCTTCTTGTGCAGGAGCAATGCAGGGAGCAGGAGTGAGGAGGGGTCAGCCATTTGCGAGAAAGCAGCCCTGAAGCAGGGCTCAGAGCCCCTGCGGCCAGCTCCCCAGGAAGCAGACTCGCATGCTGCTGCATGGTACTGGCTCATGAACTGTCTGCACATCCACCAGGAAAGCCTGGCAGCCCCGTGGAAAAGCGTTGGGGACTGCTGGGCATGGCCCCAGCCATTTTTAAAGAAAAAATATTGAAAACCAGATGATTGCTCACAGCTATTTGATCCGTAAGGCGAGACTAAATACTAGGACAGCACAAGGCCTCCAAGGTTAGGGCGGGGGGCCTATGGTTTTGCTGTGAGGCTTTGGCTAAGTCCTTGGTCCATTTTGATTGGACAGTTTCCTCATCTGCAAAATGGGAGTGTCATTTCTAGGTGACTTCCGAGACTTCTACCAGCTCTGACCCTTATCTCCAAGCCCATGACCCACAGTTCAAAAGTGCAGAGTGCCCTATATGGCAATAAATAGGACCAGTCCTGTCCAGAGTCAGGCATTTGACTGTCAGGTGGGTCCACCTTCACAGCAGAGGCAGGAGCGAAAGCTCTGCCACCAGGAGCTGCTGTCAATTTCTCATCAAGATGGACACTTCCAAATCAGCGTTCCTCCTAAGCAATGCCCTGGCACATTCCCAGGCCATTCCGGGTGCAGGTAAGGAGTTGTCAGCTTTGAAGGCTTTCCAAGTTCAATGAAGGGCATTTTAATTATGGTTGTCTTGGGTGCAGGTGGAGTAGCCAGGCAAGATTCCAGCCCCAGCAGGCTCCCTCCACCAGGGGTGGGAGCCAAGGCTCTTGAGTCTCACACCTGCACAGGGTGCAGGGTACATCAAGACTTGTCCAGGAGATTCTTCCTCCTGTTGAGGGAGCACTGAAAGCCAAGGCTTGGGAAGCTTGGCATGAGGCCTGGCATAGTTTGGTAGGACTTTCTCAGGATGGCAGGCAACTTGCAAAACCGTCCCGACAGGATGGGCAGGAAATGTCTTGCATCGCTGGCTCTGAGAAGGAGAGCCAAAAGAATCTGACCTGGATATTCTTAGGAGGCTAAGAACCTCAGTGGTAAGGCCCACGCCTGCTGTGTCCTCCAAAGATACAGCGTTATACCAAGCGACGGGCAGGCACCTGACAGCCACCTTCCGAATTAATCCAAAGGTGGATGCTTGGGGAGACACTGGGGCCAGTTTTTCACCCGGAGACCCAAGATCCAAATGAATGTGCAGAGCCTGAGAAGTGCTGAGAAAGGAACCTTGAACCTTCCTGGGGAGGATGGAGAGAGAGAGGAGCAGATACCCAACTGGTGACTGGAAGCCATTATCAACATTCTTCTCCTTTGATTTCTTCTGCTAAAGAGGCTGGAAGGCAAAATGCTCAATGTCTCAGCCTTGCTTGCAGCAAGGGATGGCCGTAAGACCCAGCTCTGGCTGATGGGACATAAGTGGAAGACTGCCATTTGCAAGAAAACTGCTGCTTTCCTAACAAAAAGGGGACACATTTGGTTTCAAGGCCCTTTTGGCCAGTTTACTTTGCAACTTGATCCTGCTTCAAAGGCAGATGTGATGGCTGGAAGTGCAGCTGCCACTTTGTAACCATGAGGCAACAATCCAACCACTAAAGATGACAGAGGATAAAGACAGGAGAGCATGACCCTTGAGGTCATGATCCTTGAGAAATGACCCTTGAGGTGCTGCCCAAGTCCATGCACCTGATTATGTGAGACGAGCAAACCTCTTCATGTACATGCCACAGTTAGTTGGGGTTTCTGTTTCTTACAGCCCAATGCAGTCTTGACTGACACAGATGGGAAGCAAGAGACGATGATCAAAATCAGGACTGAGGAGCATATCAGGAAGTACACGAAGTGCGAATAACCTAGATGCTGACTGTCTGGAAAGGACAGGTTAGGAGAAGGACTGGAACACACACCGTGGCCAAAGTCCAGAGGCCCAGGCCATGCCCAGAGCCCACAGAATGAAGGATACTACAGCAAGATCAGATGTGCACTGACCTGCCCTTCCCTCAGCCAAATGGCTGCTCTGGGACCTGCTGGCCCCTGAAGAAAGAGAGAGGAGGGGGCTTTTGAAGGGAATGTGGGAGGACAATCATACTGAGGGGTGCTTTGTGAAGGTGTGTGTGGGACTCTCCAAGCATGGCTGCCTCCAGAGCACACATGGGATGAAGGTGCCCACACTCAGCACCAGCGAGCAAGGCATCAAAGCAGGGCTCTGCTCCCGCCCACCGTCCTGCAAAGCGCTGAACCAGAGAGCACATCTCTCAGCCACGGGGAGAGGGAGCAGCAGATGCAGCCGGGAGCGAGGCTCAAAGCACGGCTAAGCGCAGGCTGGAGGCATTGGGGGGCATCTGAAGGGAGCCATGGGGTGGGCCCACCTTCCGCTGTCGGAGTGCTCTTAGCATCAGAGGTTTCAGAGCCCGGTTCCTCAGATCCGTCCTCTGCAGGGGTCTGTAGGGGAGATTCTGGAACACACACAGTGAGCCCTCAGAACAGCGGCCTCTCCCAAGCGCACCCTTTTGATCTCAGGAGGAACTGGGGAGCAGTGTCTGGTGGAGCTGAAAATCCCTCCGCGTGGAAACAGCTGAAACACGGCCTTGTGACAAATCCACAAAGGGGACCAACCCTACCTCCCTCCCTGCCAACGTGACTGTGCCCACATCAGGGGCATCAGACAAGGACGCAGGTGATGTGCATTTGCTCCTGGGCGAGAGGAGAAAGTGCAGCTTCACCAGCTAGTGGTGCCACCTGAGGCAAAGGTTTACCTTCCACTGATCAATGGGCAGCAAATGCCAGAAAGCCGACCCACAAATGAACCTTCTGCTTTGTCACTGCCATTAACTAACAATGAGTAGATATCTGGAAAAATACCAGAGCTCCAACCCCTTCTTTAGAAAAGGAATCAGCTCAGGGCACACACAGTGCCTACTTCTAAGTGGATGTTGGGTTGTGTTTGGACTCCACCCAGCTCCTTTCATAGAAAGATCTCCAGTGACTGATGGACAAGCTGCGAGTTACATTTAAAATGGCAGCCATGGGTACCTACAAGAAGACTGTCCTTTCAGAGTCAGAAGCCTGGGCAAGGGAGGCCCAAATGACCATGTGGTTGACAGTCACACCGTCCACCAAGAATGTCCTTAGTCAGGCGGCTTTCGTTGGCTGAAATGAGAAAACTGCCGCCTCCTCCTGGAAGGACTCAATTGTCCCCTCCCCTATGGTACTTTGGCCACTGGGAGTCACTCTGCCTTGGTTATTTTATGGGCTTATCAATACATCACGCAGTATTGGGGCTGAGCAGGCCAAGGCCTTATACTATGGAAGGCTGAGACTTTTTGAGAGCCTGATATATACAGAGCTGAGTGCTAGGTACTGGGAAGGGACCAAATGCTCAGAAGACACAGCCTGCGCTCCAGGAGCACACGCTCTCCTGAGGGACGAAGGATGGCCACATAGAGCAAAAGCCTCCAGGGCAGGCCCAGGGCCAGCTGACAGGGTCCTCCTAGAGGCTCCCCACCAGAAAGTGGGAGTTGCAGGCTAGAGAGCACAGGACCAAAGGTCAAGATGGCTGTGGGTGCAAGTCCTAGTTCCACTTCTTTCTAGTCAGGTGGCCTTGGACCTGCTTTTCAGGGCCTCCGTTTCCTCATCTGTAAAATGGCTGAGATGACCTCAACTCTACCTGCCTCCTCCTAGAGCTTCTGGGAGGATCCTATGAGTGAATGTTGGTAAAAGCACCTTCAAAACATGAGGATTTACATGTATGGACCTAGTTCTCGTTGATATAAAGGAGGCAAGTGTTTATGTGGGCAACCCTGGGCTTCCCTTCAGTTCAGTCCCACCTGGGCTGTTCACAGGGAACCGCTGTAGTAAGTCATGGCTCAAACCATGATGGGTGGGTGAGTGGATGACTGGATGAATATATTATTGGATAGGTGACTGGATGGAGGGGTGAATTATTGAATGATTAGATGGATGTATAATTGGATGATTATATGGATGGATACATGAATTAATAATTAATAATTGAATTAGGTGGATGCATGTATAATTGGATATATGACTAGATGATTAGATGGATGGATAAATGGATGGATGGAAGATGAATGATGTATAGATAATATATGTTTGATTGAATGGATAATGAGATGGATGGAAGGAATGGATGGATAACTGGATGAATAGATGGAAGAATGAATGATGTAGAGATGTATGGTTGGAGGTATGTATGACGGACGGATGACTGATGGATGGATGGATAGATAAATGGATAGATGGGGATGAGCTGGTGATTTATGGATGTATGACTGGATATATGTAAGATTGGATGGATTATAGGATGGATGAAGGAAGGGATGGGTGGATGGATGGATGGAGGGAAGAATGGACGATGTACAGATATATGATTGGATGGATGTATAATTGGATGGATGATGGGATGGATAAAGGGATAAATGGATGGATGGATGGATGGTGTATAGATGATTGGATATATGTATGATTAGGTGGATGGAGGAAGATATGGGTAGATGATTAGATGGATGATGGATGGATGTGATGGTAACATGTAAAGCTTCCATCAAAATTTCTGAGTTCTTCACCAGTACCTCTTAGTCATCTTCCCTCAGCGTCTCTTATGCCTGGCACTGCACGCCCAGAAAAGCCTCTCCAGTGTTCCCCGTGGTGTCTCAGCCATCACATCAATGGTTCCTCAGTTCTCAGCTCAGTGAACTCACTCCCCTCCGTATGACAGAAATTCCTCACTCTTCATGCACATGGTGGCTGAATGGGTTTCCTCTGCTGTCTAATTGTCCTATTCATGGCTTAGACTCAAATCTGGAAGACTGGAAGATAGATCAGAGCCTCTAGAGTCACGCAGATGCGGCCCAAATCCTGGCTCCACCACCTATTGGCTGCGTGATGCTGAGCAAATTACCTAACCTCCCTCTGCCTCAGTTTTCTTCCCTGTAAAATGGGAATGGTAGTAGCTCCACTTGCTCACAGGGCTTCTGTCGCATGAAACTGCTGAATGCTTATTTAAAGCACTTTGTACCATGCCTGGCATGTGAGAAGCCCCAATAAGTGGCAGTGATTATTTTCAGTCATTATCATGTCACCTTGGTTAATGGGCCCAGTGTAGCACTGCTCACGCTCACTGGCAGGAACTTGAGTATTTTATTTAGTGCTGATGGTGATGATGCAGATATCGACTGGAAATCCTGGAGGGCCCCTAGCAGGTAGCTGACCATTGTACCAGCTGGACAAAGTGGCTCTGGTCATATGAGGAAAAGTCAAGCATCACTTTGTAGTCACAGCTCACATGAGATTAATACTCCAACAAGCACATGGGGACTTTTAGTCTGGAAATTGCAAACACTCCCTCTGTGGCACAGACTGCTGAGGGTCCACCTGATATCCATTCTCTCCATCCTCCTTGGGAACAGAGCCCTGATATATAGGACAGGGCTGTGCCCAGTTAAAAGGCCACATCTTACAGCCTCCAGGGCAGGCAGCGTGACTGATGAGACCTAAGGGAAGTCATTGGATAGGAAGTCCAGGATGTCTGGATGGGAGGATGGGAGGAGGAGCTCAGCTGGGAGGGTCTCCCTTCGTGTCCAGCTCCCCTTCTTCATTTCCCAGCAGGCTTTCTGAACATGAGACATCTTGAACATGGAAGTCACATGCTCAGAATGGTGTGGCTTTTCTTTTATTTTTGTTTTTCTGGCTGTAAGATAAGATCATTGTCAACTCACAGGCTGTACAAAACAGGCTGGGTACCAGAATTGGCCTGTGGCTCATAGTTTGTGTAGCTCTGCTTTAAGGAATGGCCCTGGGGCCTCGGTGGGGGTCAGGATGAAGGTGTAAAGTCTCAGGGCTGCTGTTGCAAAACCCAGATTTGTGGTGAGGAGGTCTGTGTTGGGTGGAATAGAGGCGAGGTCTCTGGGTGCTGTGGAGCGCTGTGGGAGGAGCTGGCCAGGGTCATGAAGGACAAGTTGATGGTGGTGCCACCAACAGCAGTAGAGAAACGAGGAATGGCCCAGGATGGGGGAGGATGGAGCTTGGTTTTTACTTGTTAGGTTTTGGGTGTGGCCTGGGCATTTGATGGAGTTGTCCCTTGGGTGACAGGAGGGCTCTGTTGAACTCCGAGGAAGACACACTACTTGGGGTGGGAGTAATTTAGAGTCAGTTTCATGATGGGGCTGGTTCTGTGCATGAAGCAGAGTGAGAAGATGCAAAAAAGGCAAGTGGAGTTGAAGTGCACTGTGAGACCAGACACCCCACGCCTTTCATTAAAACACTGTCCCTGGACACCAGACCCTGGCTGTGCCCATCCCACAAAGAATGGCTAATCCTAAACAAGCTTCCAGCACAAACAGAGCTCTTGGTCCTGGAGCTTGCAAAAGCCTGCAAACTGCCTCAAGAAGGCTTTAGACAAATGGTGAGGCGGCATCATGCTGACTGCCTTCTGGGTTCTGTTATGTTTCAGTGGCCTTGACTGCCAGGGCACAGGAGCATTTACATGAGCGTAATAGTGCCCCTTTCCCCAGTGTGTCCCCAGCCTGAGCCTACAGTCCTTATCATTTGCATTGGCCTCCTTGTTAAACTCCTTGGAGGTAGTGAAGGAGGAAGAAGCTTCTTTTACCCATCTTACCTGGAAGGCATAACAAGTTAACTCATCAACACCGTTTAATTCATCAGCGTGCATTATTTTATCAGGTAACCAATTTGCATCCACTTTTCAGCTTTCTTAGGCGGGTGTCCAGCCATATTTCACTCTTAGCATCCACTTAGACACTCTTTGTTCTGGTATTTAATGTGTAGTTTCTTGTCTTCTGTCACTTATTTAAAATGTTGTCAGTAAAGTGACACCTTCTGCCAAGTCAAACCTGTCACTCCCGACATAGAAACAGCTCCTTGTAAGCCCTCAGCAGCGAGAATTAATTTAATGAGGACTATGAACACCTTAAGTATCACTTGCTTTCTTGGAAAGTATATTCTTTGTGTAAGCAAATTGTCTTCAAATGCTTTCCTTTCAGAGCAATTTCAAAAAGGTTGGCGATTCAAATGTTGCATTTTTATATACAGTATATATAGTGCATATATATATACACACACATATGTTTTGGCACAGAACTTCTGATCATGTTTTATGTGAAGGCACTGAATAGTTTTAGCGAACATATTTTAGGCAACTCTGAAACACAAAATAACTTAGTGAACTTGTCCTTACTTTACACATTACATTTAGTTTTCTCTTTAGAAAATAAGAGTGGTAAAACCCACTTCTTTCCCGGTCTTTATTTTATCTTTGTTTTTTGAGACAGGGTCTCGCTCTGTTGCCCAGGTTGGAGTGCAGCGGTGCAATCACAGCCCACTGCAGCCTCAATCTCCTGGTCTCAGGTGATCCTCCCAGCTCAGGCCCCCAAGGAGCTGGGACTACAGGAGTGTGCCACCACACCTGAGTAATTTTTGTATTTTTTGTAGAGATGGGATTTCACCATGCTGCCCAGGCTGTTCTCAATTTCCTGGGCTCAAGCAATTCACCTGCCTCAGCCTTCCAAAGTGTTGGGATTACAGGCTTTAGTCACCGCACCTGGTCTCCTGGAGTTTATTTTACAAGAACCTGTTATTTATTTATTTATTTATTTATTTTTGAGATGGAGTCTCACTCTGTTGCCCAGGCTGGAGTGCAATGGCACGCTCTCAGCTCACTGCAACCTCCACCTCTCAGGTTCAAGCAATTCTCCTGCCTCAGCCTCCCAAGTAGCTGGGATTACAAGTGCGTGCCACCATGCCTGGCTAATTTTTGTATTTTTAAGTAGAGAAGGGGTTTCACCATGTTGGTCAGGCTGGTCTCGAACCCCTGACCTCGTGATCCACCTGCCTCAGCCTCCCAAACTGCTGGGATTACAGGCATGAGCCACCACACCTGGCTACGAACTTGTTATTTTGGAACAGTTTTAGATTTACAGAAAACTTGCGAAATTAGTACAGAAAGTATATCCCACATCCAGTTCCCTTGTTGCGAACATCTTACATGATCATGGTACATCTGTTGCAGCATAATACATATTTTAAACTTTCTCTAAGCCTGGCTGCCCTGCCTTGAAATAGAATGTCATTTTTCACTGGCACAATTCATAGGAGGCATATGTTGTGATTCTGACTTGGATTCCACCCAAGAGAGTTTAAGAACTGAAATTCCAAGGGGCCTTGTGGAAAGAGCCACAAGGGGGAAATGTGGCCCACGCAGAGCTGCAGCCGTGGACCTGCTCCGGCAACCCATGGGCTGAGGATGAAGCTTCTTTGCCATCTGGGAAGCGGACATGATCCGCCCTCACGGGCCGTCGTGAGCATCACTTGGGACCTCTGTGGTGAAAGCCTGTGGCCAACGGGAGAGTACTACAAAAATGTCCCAAGTAGCATTCTGAGGTAGTTCCCTTATAAGTAGGGTGGCATTTACTACCACCCAAATCAGGATAATTGAAAGAGAAAGCAGCACTATTTTTTTTTACTTTTGAGAAGGAGTTAGCTGGGCCTGGTGGCTCATGCCTGTCATCCCTGTACTTTGGGAGGCTGAGGCGGGCAGATCACAAGGTCAGGAGTTCAAGACCAGCCTGGCAAACATGGTGAATCCCTGTCTCTACTAACAATACAAAAATTAGCCGGGTGTGGCAGCACGTGCCTGTATGCCTACAGTCCCAGCTACTTGGAAGGCTGAGGCAGGAGAATCGGTTGAACCCGGAAGCCTGAGATTACAGTGAGCTGAGATCATGCCACTGCACTCCAGCCTGGGTGACAGAGTGAGACTCTGTCTTAAAAAAAAAAAAAAAAAAGAGAGAAGGAGTCTCATTCTGTCGCCCAGGCTGGAGTGCAGTGACATGATCTCGACTCACCGCAACCTCTGCCTCCCAGGTTCAAGTGATTCTTCTGTCCAAGTAGCTAGGATTATAGGTGCCCACCAACATGCCCAGCTAATTTTTGTATTTTTAGTAGAGACGGGGTTTCGCCATGTTGGCCAAGCTGGTCTCCCAACTCCTGATCTTGTGATCTGCCTGCCTCTGCCTCCCAAAGTTCTGAGATTACAGGCGTGAGCCACCACACCCAGCCGAAAGCAGCACTATTAGTGATGACACAGAACAGATGGGCTGGGATAGGCTGGGACACGCACACCCCAGTCCTGGGCACCTGATGAGGGAACTCTTGGTCTCTTTGTCAGGAAAAGAGGCAAAATGTGGCCCCCAATCCCAGTCTCCCCCAGCAGCGCCAACTGCCAGGGGGCAGCTGGGAGAAAGTGGTTTCAACAGGCTAACCTTCGGAGTTGAGGTCTTGGGGCTACCCCCCTCACTTAACACATCCTGAGCACCAGGGTGGGGAAGGCACAGGGAGGCCATGTGGAGGGAAGGAGAGGGGGAAGGGATGGGAAACAGCAGAGAAAGAAAAAGATGGAGTGGGGAGAGAAGGAGAGGGAAATGAGGAGAGGGAGGCCGGGATAGGAGGTGGGAAAATGGAGTGGAGGGGGACACACCAAGGAAGGGGCTGAGAAGGGTTTATTTGCTATTGTGATTTGACATGGGGGTCTCAGGCTGTCACCCAGGCTAGAGTGCAGTGGTGGGATCTCGGGTCACTGCAATCTCCACCTCCTGGGCTCAAGCGATCCTCCTGCTTCAGCCTCTTGAGGAGCTGGGCCTTTAGGCGCACACCACTATGCCCAGCTAATTTTTTAAATGATGATCTGTAGAGACAGGAGTCTCACTGTGTTGCCCAGCCTGGTCTGGAACTCCTGGGCTCAAGAGATCCTCCTGCTGCAGCCTCCTAAAGTGCTAGAATCATAGGCATGAGCCACCGTGCCCGACCTCGAAGAAGGATTCAAAGAAGAAAACAGGTCTCCTAGCTTGGAGCCGCTCAGCTGCCCTCCCTGGGGAGCTGAACCTGGCAGCACTGGCTGGAGCCGTCAGAAAGCACATTTCCATCTATCACCAAATGATGGCTGACCTCAGGGAGGGAGGCTGGGCTGCATTCCCCGTCTCCCTCTCACCTCCTCACCCTGAGCTTCTCAGATGCCTCAGAGTAGCCCCCGCTTCTGAGGAGTGTGTCCATGTCTTCCTTCACCTCCCCTCACTTTCCTAATTCCCAGATTCCTCATAATCCAACACCTTCCCTGATTCCACAGATAGAATCTGAAACGAGCACCCAACCAGTCCTGGGACCTCTCCAAGCTGGGACAGCCACTCCCTATGCGAGAAAGCTGGTGGTCCCAGCTTCCCACACTCAGGGCCCCTCCCGGCGACCCCACCCACTCCAGGGATCTTCCCAAACAGACATATCCAGCAGAGGTCACTTCCCAGCTTGGAACTCCATGGCTTCTATCCACTTCCCATACCCTGGGCTGCAACGTGTTTTCTTATTTTTAGCATTGAAAGAGAAAAGTAGACTGCCATTTTGCTTCCTGGGAAATGGGCGTGGAGGCAGGGACTGAGCCCATGTTGCCCTCTGGCTACACTGTGGGCTGTTCTGTGAGCACTCACTGCCAGCAACACCCGTGGAAAGAAGGGCTCCTTGCAGCACAACCCGGCACCCTTGAACCAACCTAGCGCTCCAGCAGTGGGTAAAGGGCCAGCATGGAGAGACAGAGGAGGGCCGTGTGCTCTGTGGGGCCCCAACCATGTGGTCTGACAGTGAAATCAAACACATTTCATTTGGAAAGAGAGAAGAGGAGGCCGAGGCAGTTTGGCCGAAAGACAGTATTATAGAATATTTAGAAGTTGATGCAGTTTATTAATGTGGCTACAGTAAGAATCCCAGGGCTAACCAACTCTTGCTCAAGAGAGGCCAGGCAGGCCTGATCTAAGGAAGAGATAAAAAGCAATGTTTAAAGTCACATAGTTTACATGCTGATTAATACCACTGATTTATAAGCTAACAGGTGTGGCTAACACTTCAAAAAGTACCCTGGATTTGAGAGACTGACAAGCCCCAGCCATCTCTGTCTGTGCATTCACTCATGTGACTAACTCAAGGTAAATTTCGTTTATTTTTTTCAGACAAGATCTTGCTCTGCTGCTCATGCTGGAGCGTAGCTGCATAATCACAGCTCACTACAACCTTGAACTCCCGGCTTCAAGTGACCTTCCTGCCTCCGCAGCCCAAGTAGCTAGGACTATCAACGTGAACCACAACACCGAGCTAAGTTTTAATTTACTTTTTTAGAGACAGAGTCTTGCCGTGCTGCCCAGGCCAGTCTCAAACTCCTGGCCTCAAGGGATCCTCCTGCCTGAGCCCTCCAAAGTTCTGGGATTACAGGCGTGAGTCACTGTGACTGGCCATAATCTCACTGCTTGAGTTACCTTGGTCCACTGAAATTAAGGAGGCTTCACTCTACTGATAGTCTAAGACAACAGCGTATTTAAAACTTCTTTACAATTCTGGATGCAAACTGTTCCTGGCAGCCCTTGGCTTGCAGTGATCCTAAGCCTGCTGTGCATGGCTGCCCACTAACCTTTCAGGCCAGTGTCTGTGTCACCCTCTTGGTCTTGGTCCTCCAACCCGTACGTCCCAGTGTGATCTTCCATCACATCGAACTCCTGGCGGGGCTCAGCCATCCTGGTTCAAGGCTCACCTGGGGAAAGAGAGGAGGATAAGTTCTGAGGAGTGCTGGGGGGCCAAGTGGGGATGCAGAGAGAGAGGAGCCCCTCCTCCCAGTTCAGGACAGGCAGATCTCGGCCTCCCCGCTACCTCCTCCAACAGCTGGGTCCCCATCCTCATCCTGTGCTCCATATTCCTGCCCAGTTATTATTGACACCTATCTGCATGCTTAATTTACCAACACCACATCAGTTCAGGTTCAGACCCACCAGGTGAGGGCCAGGCGTGGTGGCTCATGCCTGTAATCCCACCACTTTGGGAGGCCAAGGCGGGTGGATCACCTGAGGTCAGGAGTTCGAGACCAGCCTGGCCCAGCGTGTGGTGGGCACCGGTAATCCCAGCTTCTTGGGAGGCTGAGGCAGAAGAATCGCTTGAACCTGGGAGGTGGTGGTTGCAGTGAACTGAGATAGTGCCACTGCACTCCAGCCTGGGTGACAGTGAGACTCTGTCTCAAAACAACAGCAAAAACAAACCCACAAGCTGAGGCAGGGGGGGTGGGCCTGACTTGTTATTCCCAGCTCTCTTTCCACTTCATTAAAAAAACCAACTGCCTAGCAGTTTGCTCTTTCTCTTTAATAGTGAGGGTAGGGCTGAACCCAAGAGGGGTGGCATCAGCAGGGGATGCCTGGTGAGGAAAATGAGGCATGGAGGAGTGAAGGGATGGTTCAATCAGCTCGCAACTGGCAGCAAAACCAATGCTGGACCGATCAGGGGTGTTCTGACTCCTCCAGATCCGAGCTCGCTGGCTTTCCTGGAGTCAGACTGTGGTCCCCACTCATTGTGCCGGCACCCACCAGGTCCCCAAAGTGTGCGTTCCAAGGGTGGCTCTCCCAGTGGGCTGAGAAGCACCGCACAGGGCCTGGTAGGGGCTCTTTGGATCTGAAGAGCAACATGCACCCTTTCCCCCAAAAGTCCCAGCAGGGAGATGCGGCTTCAGCTCTGCAGAGGTGGCTAGAAACCACCACTCACTCACACTTTGTCCTCACCTTTATTGTGAATTATTATCATTATTATTTTAAAAATAACTCATAACTTTGAATTTCTTAATTTTTTTTGAGACAGAGTCTCGTTTTGCTGCCCAGGCTGGAATGCAGTGGCGTGATCTCTGCTCAGTGCAGCCCAGGTAAGCCATCCAGTTCAGGCTGTCTCACTCAACCTGCAGGTAAAGCTTTGTGAACATGAAGTTTAATGAGCACAGTGGTTTTGCTCTTTGGATTTGATGGATTCCTTTCAATGACCAAGTTTCTCCTCTTGGGACATGGTGGATAGAGGTGTGAAAGTAAAAGTAAAAATCGGATGTGCTGGCTTTTCTTACACATTTGCATATTCTCATATACATAGCTCATGGCTATAGGAGGCCCGATTTTTTTTTTTTTTTTTTTCTTGCCCCTGTGAATAATCCAGGATAAATACTTTGTGGCTTTTTTGGGGGGAGGAGGGGCAGGGTCTCACTATGTTGCCCAGGCCAGTCTCTAACTCCTGGGCTAAAGTGATCCTCCCATTTCTGCCTCCCAAAATGTTGGGATTACAGGCATAAGCTGCCACCATGCCTGACTCTATCCATATTTTGAGTAAAACAATAGTGTGCTATTTATTGATGAGAAAGTAAGACAATCTTATTATAGAAAATGTATTTATACAGAGCAAGATGGGAAGAGAAAATTATCCCTCTGCCCAGAAACGATTACTGCTGACATCCTGCCATACCAGACTCTGACAATCACGGATTCAGCTTTTGGAATTTTGGTCCATCATAAGTGACGTGAGACTCCAGGGCAGGCAGCACAAGCCATCTGGCTGAAGAATAAATTTGAACCCTTCTTCCCCTATGGGGGCTGTGGGGGAGTGAGGTACTTAGTAGGGAGCTGCCTGCCCCTTCCCAACATGGCTGTGCTGTTCTTAGACCTCCCGGGGCACATAGTGACTCTGATGAAGAGGCAAAAATGCAACTGCTTTGTGAAAAATGGCCTTGAAGCAAAAGAGAACACTTTGATCACATTTGAAAATGAAGAAACTTTGTGGCACCAGGGCTTGACTTCGAATGAATGTGTAACAGGAAAGATCAGGCACTTGTGCAAACATGTCTGTTTTCACGAATCCATGGATTTACAAAGGTTTGGGAATGTATGTCAAGGATCTGTGATATTTCCTTCTAGCCTTTTATTCTATACATTAAAAAATATAGTTGCAATTATGCTACTTGCTTTTTTCACATAGGATTATAGCATGAGCATTTGTTGGTCACTGAAAGCCTTTGTAAACATCAGGGGCAGTAACTACCAAATGTTCCTTCCTACATATATACCATCTTTTCCTAACCATTCCCTAATAGTTAGCACTGTAATGGCCTCCGTTATTCTAATAGTACAAATAATGTTGCATTAAATATCTTTTTGAAAAACTTTGTCCATAGAAACTTTTTTTTTTGAGACAGAGTTTCACTCTTTTCACCCAGTCTGGAGTGCAGTGGCACAATCTCGGCTCATTGCAACCTCCGCCTCCGGGGTTCAAGTGATTCTCCTGCCTCAGCCTCCCGAGTAGCCAGGATTACAGGTGCCAGCCACCACGCCTGGCTAATTCTTGCATTTTTAGTAGAGATGGGGTTTCACTATGTGGGCCAGGCTGGTCTTGAACTCCTGACCTCAGGTGATCTGCCTGCCTCAGCCTCCCAAAGTTTAGGGATTACAGGCGTGAGCCACCATGCCTGGCCGACGTCCACAGAATTTTGATAAGCATCATCAGTTGCTTATGGGGCTTATTCTGGGTGGTATGGCTGTAGACACCAATTGCTTTTCAGATGCAGGGCAAGTGTGTATGAAGTGTGAGTCTGTCAACACTGTATTAATCATACACCTAAATAAATGCCAAAAAGTGTTCCTGCTTATAGATGAAAAATGTTTTACTAATGTAAACTATGAACTTGGATGATAATGATATGTTAATGAGGATCATCAGTCGTAACAAGTGTAGCACTCAGATGCAGGATGTTGGCAGTGAGGGAGGCTATGTGTGGGGGCCAGGAAACATAGGGAAAATCTCTGTACCTGCCACTGTTTCGCTGTGAACCTAAAAGTGCTCTAAAAAAGTCAAATAACAAAAAATCCTAGTGTTGTTTAAATATGTGATTTTTTTTTTATTTTTTGTTTTTTTCAAGGTGGAGTCTCGCTCTGTTGCCCAGGCTGGTCTGCAATGGTATAATCTCAGCTCACTGCAACCTCTACCTCCGGGTTCAGGTGATTCTCCTGCCTCAGCTGCCCCAGTAGCTGGGATCACAGGCGCACACCACCATGACCGGCTAATTTTTGTATTTTTAGTAGAGACGGGGTTTCACCATGTTGGCCAGGCTAGCCTTGAACTCCTGATTTCAAGTGATCTGCCTGCCTTGGCTTCCCAAAGTGCTGGGATTAAAAGTGAGTCACTGTGCCTGGCCTCATGTTTTAATTACTAGTGAGATTAGCATCTTTCTCCTTACTTTTTTTAAGTCAGGGTCTCAACTGTGTTGCCCAGGCTGGAGTACAGTGGTGTCATCTTGGCTCAATGCAGACTCTATCTCTTAGGCTCAAGTGATCCACCCACCTCAGCCTCCTGAGTAGCTGGGACTACAAGTGTGTGCCACCATCACACCTAGCTAATTTGTATGTTTCTTTGTAGAGGTGGGTTTTTGCCATGTTACTCAGGCTGGTGTTGAACTCCTGGGCCATTGGTGTTGAACTCACTAGATCCAAGTGATCCGCTTGCCTTGGCCTTCCAAAGTGCTGGGGTTACAGGCATGAACCACTGCACCAACCCATCCTCATTCTTTTTTTTTTTTTTTTTAAAGACAGACTCTGTCACCCGGGCTGGAGTGCAGTGGTGCAATCTCAGCTCACTGCAACCTCCGCCTCCCAGGTTTAAGCGATTCTCCTGCCTCAGCCTGCTGAGTAGCTGGGACTACAGGTGTGTGTGTGCCACCAAGCCTGATTAATTTTTGTATTTTTAGTAGAGATGGGGTTTCACCATGTTGGGCAGGCTGGTCTCGATCTCCTGACCTTGTGATCCACCCACCTCGGCCTCCCAAAGTGCTGGGATCACAGGTGTGAGCCACTGTGCCTGGCCCCTCACCCTCATTCTTTTGCTTCTTTGTTCAGGTCTCAGTGCTCATTCTAATGACTTGTGTGGGCTCTTAATTTATGCGTAACAGTAACCGTGGATTGTATTTGTGGCAACTACCTTCTCCAGTTGGTTTCCTTTTATTTTGGTTTCTGACGCTTTTTGATGGGCAGGCTTTATTTTTTATAAAGTCAAATCTGTTTTCCTTTGTGATTTATTCTATTGCTCTATGGTATATAAAGATTATCCATTTTCTTCTATGCTTTTAGTGGTCTAATTATTTATATTTAATTCATCTGTAACATTTTTAGGTTTAAGACGGTGTGAGGCTGAAAACTTACCCCCCCAGATATAACAGCTAAAGTCAATGGGCCGAGACCTATTCGTAGACCAACCCGCCCTCTTCCCCAGGTGAATGTACCATATACTCTGTCCCATTTATTTATCCTGATTTAAGCTCTGGATCTCAAGTCTTATTCTCTAGGTGGGCTCAGATATCATCTTCTTTTTCAAAATTATTTGACCTTCTCGTAAGTTTTGTCTTCCAGATGTACTTTAGAATTTTTTTTTCTGCAAATTCTCAAAGTTCCATTGGGATTTCGGCTGGAATTGTATTATATGCCAAAACCATAAAAATTACTCTCTTCATGATATTTAGTTTTCCCACCCAAGAGCACAATATGTTTTCCCATTGTTTTCTGGTTTCTGCATCTCTCATTTGGGGGTGGAATGTAGTCTGGCACCCTTCTTGCGATGGCCATGTCTCCCTGGGTTTTACGCCGCTTTTTTGAATGGGCCTCTCCCTCTCAACATGCGGATGATTAATTAACCAGGGCTCTGGGGCTCACAGCAGAGATGTGGCAGGGGTGCCAATCATGGCGGGGGTACCAGTGCCGGGACTGGCACAGCAGCAGTAGTTCCATTGGAGGTTTCCAGGTAATGAACAGGAGAGCCACTTCTCAGGCCTTTTTTGATCCGACGGATGTGATCCACTCCGTGGAAAACTTCTTGCTCCATGAACTTGTGAAAAGAAGCTGCTAGAGTTCAAGATGAGTTTCACATCATGAGCCCATCTGCCCTGGTCTCTGTGTTTGAGGTCAGTTGTCCTCGATGTGGTGGTTGCCTATATTCTAAATTTGTCATTTCCAGAGGGAGCAGCTCCCTTTGGAGAGAGCCTCTGAAGGGGCCTGAGAAGTGAGAGAAGCTGGGGACCCACCTGCTGGACAGCTCACTATGCTGTGTTCATCACCAAGTCCCAAAGCCCTCCAAGTGCTCTGAAAAGACAGGCTGGTGGTGAGGAAAGTTCTCTTCCTTTGGTCACTGAGTCCTGTCAGCCCCAGCCCACTGCCCAGGCACCATGCCCCCATCAGCTCATTCCTTTGCATAAAACCAGAGCAGGTCAAAGGCACCATTTGGACAGCCAGGCTCGACCCAGGCCTGGTCATGAGTACTAACTTTAAGTAGACCTTGGTGACCTAAAATGCGTCTCAACCATTTTCAATGGGCAAATTAGGCATATGTTAAAATGGAAGGAGGCTGGGCGCAGTGGCTCACACCTATAATCCCAGCACTTTGGAAGGCCAAGGCAGGCAGATCTCCTGAGGTTGGGAGCTTGAGACCAGCCTGGTCAACATGGTGAAACCCCTTCTCTACTAAAAATACAAAAATTAGTTGGGTTTGGGGGCATGTACCTGTAATCCCAGCTACTTGGCAGGCTGAGGCTGGAGAATCACTTGAACCCGGGAGGCAGGGGTTACAGTGAGCTGGGATTGCACCACTGCACTCCAGCCTGAGCAATAGAGTGAGACTCCTCTCAAAAACGGGAAAAAAAAAAAAAAAAAAAGCAAGGAGTGTTTGTGCAATGTGAGCCGTTCTCCTCTCTGCCGTATGTTGGATTCTCAGAGGTGGCTCCCAGCACACTGGTCTTAGGTCCCACGTGGGGCAGAGTTGCTCATGCTGTGGCTGCCAACACCCTTTCTCTGCACATCAACACACCACCAAGTCTGTGGTGATGGAGTAAACCACTGGACACAATGGCTGCTCCCATAGGTGGGTGAGGTGGCTGGCTTGGACTTTGTCCACAGCAGGGGCAGCACCACAGAGGTGCCCTAGGTGAATCTGGCAGCAGCAGGCAGAGCTGATTGGATGGGTAGGGAATGGCCATCAGCAGGGAGGTGACTGCAGTGGTCCAAGCATGCAGTGAAAAGGCAGAGGAGATGAAAAGGAATGAACAGAGCCTAGAAGTATATTTGAGAAAATACTAGACTGGGCTTCGAAATCAGGTTGATGTCAGGGAGAGGGATTAGAACCTAGTATTACGCCACAGGTGGGCTTGGATGGCTGGGAAACAGGGGCAGTGGTCACACAGTCAAAGGGAACACCCTCAGGGGGAAGGCAGCTGGACAAGGGTGGGTTCTGTTTTTTGCAAAAGCCGCTGCTTCAGAGAGGAGTCCTGCTCTCTCTTTGCCCTGACTGCATTTTACTAACTGGTGACTCGTGACTTAATGCGCTCCAGAAAATGTGTTCTACTATGCCCCTTGGCTTCCACTATAATTTTAAATTGATTCATTCTTATATTATTTATTTTACTTCATATTATTTATTTATTTGGAGACAAGGTCTTGCTCTGTCACCCAGGCTGAGGTGTAGTGGCACGATCACAGCTCACTGCAGCCTCATTCCTGGGTCAGGTGATCCTCCCGCCTCAGCCTCCTGAGTGGCTGGGATCACAGGTGTGCACCACCACGCCTGGCTAATTTTCTGTAGTTTTTGTAGAGTTGGGGTATCACTGTGTTGCCCAGGCTGGTCATGAACTCCAGGGCTCAAGCTGTCTGCCTGCCTTGGCCTTCCAAAGTGCTAAGATCACAGGTGTGAGTCACGGCACCCCGTCTGAATTTTTATTTTTTATGAACCTTTATTGTTACTGGGTTTTTCAATGGAGAGGTGCTCTACTTTAGATTCAGGTCAAGGTCAGCATATTGTTTCTATAAAGGGCCAGATAGTAAATACTGAAGGCTTTGCAGGCCACGCAGTCTCTTTTGTAACTGCTCGATGTGGTTGTAGCGGGAAAGCAGCCATGGAAGATAAATGAATGAGCATGACTGTGTTCTGATAAAACGTTATTTATAGATATGGGAATCTGAATTTCACATAACTTTCATGTGTCACAAAACATCATTCTTATTTTTCAACGATTTAAAAATGTGGAAACCATCTAAGCTCAAGGACAGTTTTGGCCCATGGACCAGAGTTTTCAGACTCCTCCTTTAGGCTTCTCTGGTATTTCTTCAATTGAAGAAAAAAGAAAAACTGTAAATCAGTCTTAGAAAGAATCATTGTATGTTCCGGTCACCTCTTATATTCTCAGTGTGGAGTTCTGCTTTTCATTTTTTTTTTTGAGACAGAGTTTCGCTTTTGTCGCCCAAGCTGGAGTGCAGTGGTGTGATCTCAGCTTACTGCAACCTCTGCCTTCCGGTTCAAGCGATTCTCCTGCCTCAGCCTCCCAAGTAGGTGAGATTAAAAGCGCCCACCAACATGCCCCGGTATTTTATTTTTTATTTTATTTTATTTTATTTTTTTAGTAGAGACAGGGTTTCGCCATGTTGGCCAGGCTGGTCTCAAACTCCTGACCTCAGATGATCCACCCACCTCGGCCTCCCAAAGTGCTGACATTACAGGCGTGAGCTACCGTGCCCGGCCAAGTTCTGCTTTTCATGTTGGGTTTTCCTCAGCTGTTTCTAGAGGTTTCCATAGGTTCCAAGTCAGGAGCAGGAGAATCAAGGGTCATTCCCAGGACTTGAGGCAGTGCCCCACTGTTCTGGGGGCTAGGAATACTCGTCCAGGGTATTTCACTGCTGGGCTGCCTCATTCAGCTCCACGGAGCAGAAGACAGGGCAATGGGTCTCACTGTCCTGGTTTCTAATAAAGATCCCTCTTCCTCTTCTGCCTCTCCCTCCACAACCTCTGCAGGACTAGAGAGAGTCAGATACACCAACAAAAGGCTGATGAGTTACAGGGGCTGATGTAGAAATCAACTCATCCTTAAAATACAGGCTACTATTTAGTATGCAAAATAAATAAACTGTGTGCCTCTCAAAGGTTAATATTTTCCTTTGGGGAAAAACAGTGGAATGCATGGGAAGAATCTTTAAGCAGGGAAGCTCAGCCTCCACCCTGATCCTGGGACAGCAAACACTCCTAGGTTTATGGACCTTCTGATTAGACTCGGTTGTAAGAGTCACAGCACCACATTGGCTGCCCCATGCCAGTGCTTTGGAAACTACCTGCCATGCTAAGACAGACAAGCCCATTTTCAGGAGCAGCCTTGTGGCTCTACTTGACACAGGCAGAAAATAGGATCCAGAAAGATGTCCCTGGAGAGCAAAATGAAGTCACTCCTCTTAGCCCTACAACAAACACTGAGCGCAAGAATGCCAGCTTCGCCAGGTAGGACTTGCTGGATTACACAGTGCCAGAACCCCAGGGCCTAGCAACAGGTGCTGCGCACCAGCACCTGCCAGAGAAGGGGTGCCTGCTCCACGCGGGTGCATCACAGGCGTCTCCGTGACCCGTCATGGCAATCCTTGAGGTAGGTGTCATCATCATCACTGTAGACATTATGATTCCCAGGAGTCTGGGAAGTTACCTGCCCCAGGTCACACAGGCAGTACAAGGCAGATAGAAAGAAAAGTGACACTCCGCTGCCCCTCACTGCCTGCTCCTTCATCCTGGACCATAAAACATTCCCCAACTTTCTACTTGAGATGTCAGGGTACAGGTCTGGGGTATAGAAAAAGCAGTGGCCAGGTCTCAGACTCAGCAGCTGGGTGACCAAGCCACTCCTCTCAACCTTCAGGTTCTTTGCCCCCCAAACCATTTGGTGACCACGGGGCTCCCTTCTTATGCTAACATTGTATTCTATGTGGGTCCATAGGCCGAGTAGCTGGGAACACAGGTGTGCGCCACCATGCCTGGCTAATATTTTGTATTTTTTTGTAGAGATGGGGTTTCACTACGTTACCCAGGCCAGTCATGAACTCCAGGGCTCAAGCAATCCACCTGCCTTGGCCTCCTGAAGTGCTGGGATCACAGATGTTAGCCACAGTGTCTGGTCTAAATTTTTATTTTTTATGAATCTTTATTTTTTATGGGTTTTCCAGTGGAAAGGTAGTCCACTCGAGCCTGTGTCTTCTAACTCGGGAGCCTGGGGCGGTGTGGGGGTCAGTGACAGGACAGTAGGAGGTCTCCAGCCCAGACCAGGTCCTAGCCAAGGACCTGCCTCCTTCCTTTCCCGCCCCTCTCTGACCCCTGCTGCCCACCTCCTCCAGAGCCAAGGGCATGATGATTTCTGGAAGAACGGGACAAAGGTTATCTAAATCAACAGACAAATGGTGCAGCTGTGTCTCTTGGCCTGGGACTCCCATGCGAAGATAGTGAATTGAAAAACACATAAACAAGCATGGCCCTGAGGTGGCTACGCAGCCTGGACCAGACGTGTCATCACCCACAGACCCCTGTAATCTAAGCGAGACACACAGACAGGAAAATAAACACACCAAGGCTGTTTTCCTCAGACCACTTGTTTTCTTTTCTAAATCTATCAGCCTTCCTCCCTCCCTCTCTCTCTCTCTTTCTTCCTTTCTCCTTTCCTCACTCCTGTTTTCCCAGGCAGTGACTTAGAGGCAGTGGGTGGGAGGTAAGGAACACATTTTAGGGGAGGTGCTAAAGTTGAGTTAAACCTGCACACTAAAATGGGACATTTTTTAGGGATCCTTGGAAAGGTACTGCTCCTGACTACGTCCTGTGGTTTTGTAGCTAAATTGAGGCCCTGGGGGGGAAGGGACTGGCTGAGTCACTCTTGGTGCCTTCTTCAGAATCACACCCTCCCAGCCCCAATTCATGCCTTGGAGGGAGACAAGGAAGTCTGGAGGGTGGGGGCAGATGAAGACAGGGAAAAGTGCCTGCAGGTTTGAGAGCGAGCGATGGGAACAAAGATGACAGTGCGGAGTAAAGGAAGACGATGCTGGAGAGTGACTGGGTGAGGCGGGGAGGGATGAGCCGCAGAATCACATCAGGACTCTAATCACTGCTGCTGCTACCCATAGGGTTTTCTCTTTTCAAACAATTGTTTTTGATTGACCTAAAATTCATGCAACACACGAAGAATGATTTAAAATGGATGCTTCAGTGGCATTTAGTACATTCATAATGTTATGCAGCTATCACCTCGATCTAGTTCCAAATGTCCTCACCACCCAGGCTGGACCTTGCAGGCAGTTGCTCCCTCTTCTCCCCTCTACCAGCCCCCACTGCTCATCGACTTTCTGTCACTAAGGATGTATCTCTTCTGGATATTTCCTATAAGGGAAGTCACACAGCACATAGCCTTTGGTGACCGACTTCTTTCACCGTGAATCCACATGTTGGCAAGGCTCAATGCTTCATTTCTTGGGTAAGGAGGGGGATAGTCCACATGGGCCTATCCATTCATCCATTGATGGACACCACAATCTTTTAATAAATGAAATGTGTGGAACTGGGTGGCTCACGCCTGAAATCCTAGCACTTCAGGAGGGCAAGGCAGGCAGATTGCTTGAGGCCAGGAGTTTGAGACCAGCCTGGCCAACATTGTGAAATCCCATCTCTACTAAAAACAGAAAAATTCGTTGGGTGTGGTGGCGGGCGCCTGTAATCCCAGCTACTCAGGAGGCTGAGGCATGAGAATCACTTGAACCCAGGAGGCAGAAGTTGCAGTGAGCCTAGATGGTGCCACTGTACTCCAGCCTGGGCGACAGAGTGAGACTCTGTCTCAAAAAATAAAAATAAAAACATTTAAAGTGTGAGAACTACACAATATGGACCTTTTTATTGTGACTTTTCTGACAATAGTGGAGATGGGGTGGAGGGAGAAGGGTGTGTGTGCAGGAAGGGGGGTGTGTGGCTGAGGAAAGGGCCTGGTAGGGGCCCAGACAACCTTTACCTTCTTCCTCATTTTGCCCAGGCTCGGCCTCCAAGAACCAGCAGGCCCTCAGGGACAGGGATGTGCAGCTGAGACCCTGGGTCCCTTTTGCTCCCAAAGAATAGGGTCTTCCCAGCAGAGTTCACCCCTTCTGCGCAGCTTACTTGAAAGGACAGCTTTGGCTGTCCCCTGAGGCATTGGGGGATGGACAAGAAACCCAAGGCACCTTGCCCACCTCCAAGGTGACCCTGGGGTGTCACTGGGGAACGCCACTTGCTGTTTGGAACATGTCTGCCATTTTCCTGGGCACCTACCTGTGACAGAGCATCCAGGCTCACTGTAACCTGTGAGGGGCAGGATGGAGTCTCTGGGGGCTGGGGTAAAGGACCTGAGGGGTGGAAACTTGCCAAGGCCACTGAGGCCCCAGGGATCCAACCCCCCCCCCCCCCAACACACATCCCTACCCTCAAGGCAGGATTTCCGACAGCTTTATCCCTCTGCTCCCCACGTGGTCACCTCCTCCCCAAACAAATATCTGCTTACAAAATCCAATTGGCTGCTCCCTTGGGAGAACTTCCCTGGGGACCTTAAAGCCCCAGCTTTTGCTCCTAGTCTGTCTGGCAGGTGTGTGGGTTTCCGACGATCCGGGGCTGTTTCTTCCTGGAAGGAGGTGAGGACCAGTCTGCCTTCCTCCACCTGCCACCATCCTTCCCATTCCTTCTAACGTTCTTACTCAAGGAAGTACAGTTTGGTAATGATAACTCAGGTTCTAGAAAGCTCCTTAGGTCAGGGTGGGGGACCAGTCAACACCCCTTAGCAGTTTTGGATTATTAATAACAGGTTTATTTCAGCCTTGAGGATGAACCACTCACAGGGGCTTCATAAGGAAGTCCTCTGTAATACAAGCACCCCGTGAGAAAGAATGACTGCTCCCACTTTACAGATGAGGAAACTGAAGCTCAGAGAGGCTCTGAAGCCTCTTTGGGGTCACACAGCTAGCAAGCAGAGAACGGGGTTTGAATTCTGATATTTTGATGCTAAAACCCATCTCTATGCTACTGTATCAAACAGGTGCCTTCCCAACAAATCATCCCCTTTGGGAAAGGGGAGTTGACCGTCATGACTCAGGCCCTGCTGGAGTCAGAGTCCAGGAGCTCCGGGGAAGCCCAAGTCGGGATGGTCTCCCGCACTGCGGGCGCACCAGCCTGGGACCTGGTAGGAGCTTCCAGTCTAAATCCGACCGGCGTGGGCGGCCCCGGAGAGTGTCTCAGGCCGCGCTGCGGCCCTCGCTAGGGGGCGGCCGAGGAAGGTCCCGGGCTCCGCCGCTGGGCACTCAGAGCCTGCGGTGACTCAGCGGAATCGCCCCCTGCCCCGCGGTTCTGGTCTGGGGAAAGAGTGGTCCCCTTACCCTAACGGTTAAAAACCCAGGCTAGAATCAGGTACAGGGATGGCTGCACAACCTTGTGAATATACTGAAAACACTTTAAAAGCGTGACATATGGCACACGAATTATATCTCAATAAAGCTATCGTTAAAAACAAAAATCCCCCAGATGGATCTCTCGCAGGTAACTGAGGGCCAAGCAGAGATAAATCTAGAATCCAAAAATAATCTTAACATGCACTTCGTTCTCCAAGGTCATTTTTGGCGTCTGCACCTTGTCTTTCCTTTGCTCTGGTCTCCTGTTCTGCACCACCAGGAATTTTCCAGCACATTTAGGCGGAAAGCAGGATTTCTCATGATAGGAACCATGTTTGAAGCGTTTCCAGTTACTGCCTCATTTAATTCACACAACAGACCATCATGCCGACATAATACAGCTTGGGAAACTGAGGCACAGGCAGGTTGAGTAAGTTGCCCAAGGTCACACAGTAAGTATGTAATGGAGTCAGGCTTCAAAACTCAGACACCCAGGCACCAGCCGCAGACTATCAGGCCAAGCGATAACTGAGATTAATTAAAGCAGTGACTGGTAACCGCTTCAGAATACAAGGACCGGGGCCCAGCTGAACGGAAGCCCTTTTTTCCTGGGAGAACTTTCTTCTTATTGACAGTTTGTTCACGAATGCTTATGGTACATCTGTTTTGCTTTAAGGTATAAAGATAAGTGATAGGGCAGGCATTCTAGTCCTGGGCCTAGGTGAAGCCCACAGTCTCTAGGAAAACCTTCTACCCCAGGAGCAGGGCAGCATTTGCAACTAAAGGAAAAGAGAACCCAGGAAGGCTGGTCGCGGTGGCTCATGCCTGTAATCCCAGCACTTTGGGAGGCCAAGGTGGGTGGATCACTTCAGGCCAGGAGTTTCAGACCAGCCTAGCCAATGTGGCGAAACCCTGTTTCTACCAAAAGTACAAAAATTATCCAGGCGTGTTGGTGGGCACCTGTAATCCCAGCTACTCAGAGGCAGAGGTGGGAGAATTGTTTGAATCTGGAAGGCAGAAGTTGCAGTGAGCCGAGATCACACCACTGCACTCCAGCCTGGGTGACAGCGTGAGACTCTTGCCTCAAAAACAACAACCTAACAACAACAACAACAACAACAACAAAGAAACCCCTAGTAATTAAACAGTTAACTATGGTTAGCCCTAGGGAATGGGAGTGGGGGAAGAGGGAGATCCATTTTTTGCTTATTCTATGCTATTTTATTTCAATGAGTATAGATAATTTGAAATTTAAAAGAAAAATGAGTATTTTTTAGAAGTGGGGTGATTTTGAGAGAATGTGGAGGGGTTAAGGGGAAAGTTGAGGAAAATGGAAGTGGAAAATTGGAGCTTAGATGAGAACCTCTGTCTAAGGTGACTAGAGGTCATCAAGTCAAACGTACTATAGATGAAGCAACAGCAGGCTGGCTGTGACAGCTCATGCCTGTAATACCAGCACATTGGGAGGCCAAGGTGGGCAAATCATCTGAGGTCAGGAGTTCGAGACCACACCCTGACCAACATGGTGAAATCCTGTCTCTACTAAAAATACAAAAATTAGCTGGATATGGTGGTGGGTACCTGTAATCCCAGCTACTGGTAAGGCTGAGGCAAGAGAATTGCTTAAACCCAGGAGGTGGAGGTTGCAGTGAGCTGAGATTGTGCAACTGTACTCCAGTCTGGGTGACAGAGTAAGACTCTATCTGAAAAAAAAGAAAAAGAAAAAGAGCCGAGAAGGCTTAATAAACACCCTTGTGAGGCTGGATCTTGGTGTCTCTGATGCTAAAGACACTCTTCTGTGACAGTTGGTCCCCAACTTTGAGCTTCTAAGGAGGAACTGTGTCTCCTTTTGTGTCCCCTTCTCTCTCCTGCCCACCACAAGAGGTGCCCAGCATGCAGGCAGCCAGTGGGAGGTGCGCGGTAAGACTGGCCCCTGAGGAGCTCTGAAGTGTGAGCTCGTGGTCACATCACACCACACCACAGAATGTTCTGGAGCCAAATTGCACTATTACTAATGAAAGACCCAGATTTCAAGCAGAACTGCCAAATTAAAGAGAGAGAAGATAAAGAGCATACAGAAAGGAAAGACTCATGCTGGTGAGAAGAAACTGAAATAATTCTGGGCCTCAATCCAAAGAGAATAATCACCGATTGTATAAGGGCATGGACGAAGGCCGCTTTTTGGGGGTTGCTGCTGCTTTGTGCACACGGATGGCTGCGGCTGATGTCAGTTGGCTAATGCTCACCGTCATGAGAAGATCCCAGACTGTGTCTGAGAGGACAATTTGGTTCTGACCGAAGGTTTCTGGGTTTGTTGTTGTTTGTTTTAACTAGAAGCTTCTCTCCTCCATTTAACTACTGGAATAGCCAATAGTGCTTGTAAAATCTGTCATATTTGGATGGACTTTGTTTTTAGAACCATGGTAGTTCTAAAAACTACCCCATTTTTGATACTTTTTTTTTTTTTTTTTTTTAGACAGAGTCTTGCTCTGTTCCCCATGCTGGAGTGCGGGGGTACGATCTTGGCTCACTGCAACCTGTGCGTCTTGGGTTCAAGTGATTGTTCTGCCTCAGCCTCCTATCTGGGACTATAGGCGACTGCCACCATGCCCAGCTAATTTTTGTATTTTTAGTAAAGACAGGGTTTCACCATGATTGCCAGGCTGATCTTGAACTCCTGACCTCAAGTGATCTCAGATCTCGGCCTCCCAAAGTGCTGGGATTACAAGCGTGAGCCACTGTGCCTGGCCTGGTACTTTTTCTGATCGGGCAACAGCCTTGAGTAAAGATGGCAGCGGTTGTGAGAGACAAACTGACCATGCTCCTGTCCCTCTCTGTGTGCACAAATGTCCCTGGTCACCACTTTAATCTACCTTAAATGAATCCCCTGAACCCTGAGCTCCAAGTAGATGATAATGAGTTTCTTCTGATGTCAGAGTCAAGAAAACCAGAGCAGAAAAACTGCCTGTCTTGGGCAAACCATCTTATTCTTTAAAGGAGTAGTAGGGGTTGGAGAGAATGTGTTTTATAAAAGTGATTCGTGGCCTTTATTTAAAAGTCAAATACAAAATTATAAAAAAGCAAACGAACGGCTCTAACATCTTAGGGCACGTCCTCCAGACACCTCTCCTATGCACACATGGCATTTTCCCTACGTGGCGCCGTACTACACCAGCCCTTCTGCAGCCTACTGTATTCCCTTACGATATGCTGGTATTAACAAGCTTTGACTTTTTTTTGTTTTGTTTTGAAACGGAGTCTCCCTCTGTCACCCAGGTCGGAGTATGGTGGCGCAATCTCAGCTCACTGCAACCTCTTCCGCCTCCTGGGTTCTAGTGATTCTCCTGCCTCAGCCCTCCTGAAGAGTTGGCATTACAGGCATGCACTACCACGCCTGGCTGATCTTTGAATTTTTAGTAGAGATGAGGTTTCACCATGCTGGTCAGGCTGGTCTCAAACTCATGATCTCAAGTGATCCACCTACCTCAGCCTCCCAAAGTGCTGGGATTACAGGCGTGAGCCACCACGTCCAGCTAGTAAGCCTTGTCTTTTGATTGACTTCCAAAGGGTATAATTTCTAGCATTGCTGTTAGAGGGGGTCCCTACCTTCCAGCTCTAACAAGCAGCAAATGGTCCACAAACCAACTTAACATTACCCTTAAATATGCTAGAGAGGAGAGGGACTGGCTTTGACATCTTCCCCTCCTTTTTCACCATGCATACTCTTCCCTTAATAACAGGAGTCAATATTTCTCTAGCCAGGCACTGTTACACATTTGTCTTGTTTAATCCTCACATCCACATAGGTGTAAGGGACTGTTATTAGCTTATTACCCCCATTTAACACCTGATGTGCAGCTGCCAGGCCGAGGAAGGACACCCATGGCATTGAATTTGCGGTCCCAGCCTTCAGGGGCACTGGGTGGCTTTGGAGACCTCCACCAACCAGTCACAAAGCCCCACATGAGCCCTAATGTGGGAAGAGCCACTCCAACGGCACCTTTGGGGGTACACATGCCCTCTCTGTCCATTTTACAGCTGGGAAAACTAAGGTACAGAGAGGCTGAGGAACATCAAGTGGACCCAGAGAGAGTGGGGACGGAGTCTGACAAGAGGTGATTTGCTGGAGAGCTCCACTTTAGAGTGGAAATCTGTTGGGAGTGAGGCGGGAGGTCTGGTGGGGCTGTCGCAGCAGCACGGCTGCTCTCTCAGGATAAATGGGCCTCCTTACAGTCAGGCTGTTGCCTCGGCAGCACCTCTGAGTGCTCCAAGGCCTCTCAGAGGCACCCTTGGGCCACTGGCCAAAGAGCACTGTGGGTTCTCGGAAGCACCTGCTCCTCCATCGGCCACTACCTGGACTGATGAGCGGCTCTAGGTTGCCGTTTCTGAATGTACCCTGCAAATGATGCACTGCCTCAGCCTCACAGCAGGGGCTGGGGGGGCCGGCTCCACCCTGCACCTCCACCCCGGCCCAAAGCTGAGCTTGGAAGACCCCCTGCTTGGCTTCTCCTTGGACCTGGAGCTCACCCACGAAGCCAGGCCTCATGATGTGGAGAAGCCATATGCGTATCTATCCCCACAGGTGCACGGAGAGGCCACTCGCCCCCAACCTCTCTCCTGGAATGCACCATGTCCAGCCTTGTGAGTGGATGAGTGCCTGGACTCCCTGGGGCTCTGGCTTTGGAGGTGGAGGCTTTGGCTTCATGTCTTCCCGAGGGACACCTGTTCTTGGCTCGGTTCTCTCTGTGGATCTGGGTGGGAAAGGAACCTGGACTGGAGTCAGAAGCCCTGGTCTTAGTGGGGTCCACTGGCTAGCTGGTGAGGCTGGGCCAGTCACTTGCCCTCTCTGAACTGCAGATTCTTCATTTGAAACATGGGGGTGATGACACTCCGGTCTCACCGGGTGGCTGTGTTACTGAAAAAATGCATGGGAAAGGTGACACTTTAACAAGCAGGGATGCTCTGGACTGACGTGCTGAAGTCATGACATGTGAGTGGACAGAGAGACTCCTGAAGATGGAGGAGAGGAGGCTGGACCTGAGGGAGAACAGCAGGAGCCAGTGGAAGAGGCTTTGTTCCAACCTCTGCTCTGATGGAGGCGGGGTGACAGCAGGAAGAGGTGAGGGCAGCTCTGGGCCAGCCTTGGAGAGGAGGGAAACCAAGGGCAACTTCTGGGAAGCTCTCGGAAGTGGCGGAGCGAAGGTAAAAGTCAAAAGGAGAACCAGGGTCTGTTCCTCATTCCTTCCAGCGCTGGTACCCAGACAATGTGACAGGCAAGCACAGGGAAGATGAGGAAGGTGGTCCAGGGGACAGAGGGCCTGGCACTTTCTGCACTGAAGTCTCAGCTTTCAGGAAACACGCCCAGGAGCAGTGGAGTAGGTGGGAGTTTGAAAGGCCACAGAAAATGGCCAGAAATGGGCTCTTTTTGCTGTGATATTTCATTAGATGGGGACAACAAGGAAGACAGGGAGAGAGAGGAAGATTAGGAAGAAAAGGTGATTGTTTTTAAGATGTTTTCACTTCTGAGTCTGAGGGCACACTCTGAAAGGCACAGGGGAGAGGAGGATGGCAATTCTGTTGGAAATCAGCAGTTGTCCACCAGTAACAAACAACCTGAGCTCAGCCCTGCCTTGGAGGGACAGAAGATAAACTTCGTCTGTGGAGCGCATGTAAGAAGTCCCACACCGCCAGGCGCAGTAGCTCACGCGGGTAATCCCAGCACTCCGGGAGGCTGAAGTGGGCAGATCAGTTGAGGCCAGAGATTCAAGATCAACTTGGCCAACACAGCAAAACACCATCTCTACTAAAAATACAAAAAATTAGCTGGGTATGGGGGCACACACCTATAATCACAGCTACTCAGGAGGCTGAGGGACAAGAATCACTTGAACCTGGGAGGTGGAGGTTGCAGTGAGCCAAGACTGTGCCGCTGCACTCCAGCCTGGGCAACAGAGCGAGATTCTGTCTCAAGAAAAGAGAAGTGCCATAGCAGGGCAAGCATACCCATCTCAGAATTCTCTTTGACAGAGAGACAAAATGCGCCCAGACACTTCTGCATGGTGGCATCTGGGCCAGAGATAAGCACGGTGCAGTGTAGGGTGTCAGACCAGGCTGCCCGGAGTCCACTCCCAATCCTTCACTTAGGAGCTGTGCGACCTTGGGCAAGTCACTCAACCTCCCAGAGCCTTCTTTGTCTTATCTGTAAAATGTGGGGATCAGATGAGTTAATGCATGCCCAGTGTTCAGAACCATCGCTGGCTGTCCATGAACCCTACTTGCTTACCATCATTAAAACCTTATCATTCGTTAATTTAGCCAAGCTTTTCTGTCTCATGTTTGTATTTTCAAACTAAACAGCTTTTCAGGGCAAAGGGCCCATCCCATTCTGGATCCTGGTATTGGGAGGGCTTTGCCTAGATTTGCATTATAATAATGTCCCAGGCCCCGTCTCAGTTTGAGAGGTGCCTGGAACTAGTTCTAGGTTTGGAGTCCACCAGGGGGGAGCAATACTGGGAAGCAAAAGAAAGACTGTGGAAGGCTCTAAAGGCTCTTGTTTGACAGTGCCCATGACACGTGGTGCCCCTTGGCCCTCTTGATGCAGCCTCCGGCCAGGCGGGGCAGATGGCAGACCCTGTGAGATCATCCTCTGGTCCCGTGACACCCTGGGGACAGAGCCAAAACCGTGTCCTGGTGCACCCTGTGTGAAGCCAACTGCTTTGTAAGGAGGAAGAAACGTACACGCTGGTCTAGAGAGGTTCATACATCACCAAGTGAAAACAGTTGTTACAGAAATGTGCAGGTACAGGATTTTTATAAATAAGAAAATAATATATATGTGTAGTTTAAAAAAAAACACCCTAGAGCATATATGCCCAACAAGGGCTTTCTCTGAGAAGAAAAATACAATAAGGGAGATTTTCTCTTATTAGTGTCTACATTTTTCTCTCATTATACTGTTTTGAAGACATGGATTATGTTTACAATCAGATAAAAAGCAATAAATATGTTCCCATTTTGACGAAACAAAATGCCCATGTAACAGAGTCATATTCCACTGAGGATCTGCCCCTTGGTGCCCTGTGGGTCTGGTTCAGTTTAAATGGACACATCAGAATTTGGATCAACAAAGCCAAAAGCACACACCTAGGTTCTGGGCTCCAAGAACACGATTTCAGAAAAAGCATCCTCTCTCAATGCCAAATGTGCATTATCCAACAGAACGGCCAGAGAACAGCCTGGACATTTATATCCAGAAACAGAAATTAGTCACATACCTGGAGGGAAGGAGGGAAGGAGGAAAGGAGGGAAGGAGGGAAGGAGAGAAGGAGGGAAGGAAGGGAGGGAGGGGAAGGAGGGAAGGGAGGAAGGGAGGGAGGGAGGGAGGGAGGGAGGGGGAATGAGCACACAAAGGAGAAAAAGCTGGCAAGAAAGAAGCACAGAGAGTGTAGACACAGAAGAGGAAATGAAGTTCTGCTTGGAAAACGGCAAAACTCTACACCCCTGGGGAGGAAGCCAGGGTCGGGGAAGGAGGGGTGTCTGAGAGTCATTAAGGGGGAGACCCAGGAAATGAGAAGTCAGCCTCAGTGCTATGCCCTCCACACCCGCTTGTCTGAGAGACTTCTGGGTCTTCCAAGAGCCTTTAGAAAAGACCAGCAGAATCATCAAGGAAGACTAAAACCACTGAAGTGAGAGAAAACCACTCCCAAACTCAGAGTGGGAGAATTTTATGGAATGTGAATGATCATCTCAATAAAGATGTTTCTTAACAGTTGCAAAGGAGGCTAAAACTTAAATTTATTTTCTTTTGCTCAATCTAAAAATAGATGGCCTTCAGTTTTCGCATAGGTGGGAGCTGTGGCCTCCCAGCTGGCCTGCAGGGGCTGGTTTGGTCAGGCCTCAGCCTCCCCAGTCTCCTGTTTTCCAACCGGAGCTCTCTGGTTGACCAGAACAAGGAAAAAGCAATTGACCCGAGGAACTCCTTGTATACAAGTCTCCTCTCTGCTTGCCAGTCTGGCTTTGGTTCAAACCTCATCATTGGGAAGAGTTTGAGTTAAAACACCAGGGTGGCTTCCCATTGTTTATGCAACCTCAGAAGCTTTTGGAAAGGACTTTAAAGAAAAAAGTCCCTTGATAGCACCTGAAGTGGTTACCTAGCTCTTCGGGAATCCCTCCAATGACAGGGAGCTCATTACCTCTTGAGGGCGCTGATTCTATTTTCGTCCTCTGATGGACAGAAAATGTTTCTGTCTATAGCTAGAGACTTTGGCAAATGGGTCCTGCTCAGTGCCCTGGAGCCACGCAGAACATGCCACTCCTCCACCCAGGAGGCCCTTCACAGATTCAACCACCCAGCATCCCCTGCCGTCCGAACACGCCCGACTCCTCCAGCTGTTCCTTACCTGGGCCGAATGGGCCACAGCCTTGAGTATCAGAACGAACTCTAGGCTCCAGTAACCACAATCACGATGAGGATGACATCATTTGAGGGCTTACTCTGTGTAGCACTTGGAACAATTCATCAATTCCTCACTACACCCTATGGGAGAGATTCTTTCTGGATTCCCCAACTCACAGATGAGGACTCTGACGCACAGAGAGGTGAAGTAAATTGCCTAGGGACACACAGACTGTCAGCTGTGAAACCAGGATTTGGACAAGACTGGGCAGGTTTAGGATGGCTAGAGACGAAGCTAGCATTTAAGCCAAAGGCAAGAGGACACTTCACAGAAGACACTGAGACTAATGCAGAAAACAGCTGTTTTCCAAAGCACCAAATCCATGCATTTGATATTGCAGGTCAAATGCGGTTCTCTGTTTACTTAGAAAATACCACAACCTCTTTGACATAAAAATAGAAAGCTTACAGTATATAGGCTGCCTTTGTCCCCTTTAATAGATTTTACTACTCTCTTTTCTCTTTGAGTCCCCAGCACAATTCTAGGGCATTGTATCTGTGCTTCCAAAGTAGAGGTGCGCATGTGAGGGCATTGGGTAATTATCTGATTTCTTCAAGCTACACAAATGAGCAAAAATATGATAAAGTGAGTTAGGTCGCTGAGTACACCTCTCTCCATGGAAAGAAAATAAGAATGTCAGAATCTGTAACATGCTCAGAGGGAACATATTGTATCAAGAGAGCCCCCCAGCCAGCGCAGGCCATGCATGAAATCCCAGGTTCTCCTCAGACGTGGCCCCAGGGACACTGGGGAGAGGCTGTTCTGGCTCTGTGACTTGGTCCTCGAGGCTCAGGCTGAAGTCACATCACACACATGATTATTATCTGTTACGGATCTGCAACCCACACTTCAACTCCTCAGTTCAGGAGAAAGAACAGAGTAATTAGAAACCTCCTCATAAAAGCCCATTTACAGTTCAAGAGCACTGCAATTTCCTTTCCATTCTTGCAGCTGATCATTTGCACAGTTTTCCAGGGAGCCATGAAATGTGGATTTATAAGAAACATCCAAGGGACAACAAACATCTAAACACCCTGAGCCAGTGATTTAAAGGCTTGTGCTAGGCGAAAAAAATGCAAAATGAGGTAAGATGCTGCAACACTGCTGCTAACGGAGCTGATTAGGAAAATCTGGTAAGATACCAAGTACAATGTGACCAAGGTATTAGCAAATATGACCCGGGTTACCTGTATCCTAATTTAGTTACTCATCCCACCTCTTCCAGATTTTGTTGTAAAATATTAATTATTATATCTTCTCTTAAGACCTGCTGCAGTGGCTCACGTCACTTGGGGAGCACTTGGGGAGACCAAGGTGGGAGAACTGCTTGAGCCCAGGAGTCCAAGATCAGCTTTGGACAACATGGTGAAACCCCATCTCTACAAAAAATATTCAAAAATTAGCTGAGGCTGGGCACAGTGGCTCACGCCTATAATCCCAGCACTTTGAAAGGCTGAGGCAGGCAGATCAGTTAAGGTCAGGAGTTTGAGACCAGACTGGCCAACATGGTGAAACCTCATCTCTACTAAAAATACAAAAATTAGTCAGGCCTGGTGGCATGCCCCTGTAATCCCTGCTACTCAGGAGGCTGAGGACAAGAATTGCTCGTACACAGGAGGCAGAGGTTGCAGTGAGCCGAGATTGCACCACCACACCCCAGCCTGGGCAACCGAGCAAGACTCTGTCTCAAAAAATAAAAAATTAGCTGGGCGTGGTGGCTTACGCCTGTAGTTCCAGCTACTAGGGAAGCTGAGGTGGGAGGATCACCTGAGCCCAGAGACATTGAGGCTGCACTGAGTTGTGATCATGCCACTGCACTCCAGCCTGGGCCGTACAGTGAGACCTTGTCTCAAGAGGAAAAAAAAATCTTAATTAAAAATATGAATTTTCATGTAAATTAGCCTTTCAGAAACAGGCTCTTCCTAATCCCAAAACCTGTGACTATGTTACTGTACATGACAAAGAGGAATTGGGGTTGTAGATGGAATTAAGGTTGCGAGTCAGCTGACTCTAAAATAGAGAGATCATCCCAGATTATCATAGTGAGCCCGAAGTAATCACGAGGGTCCCGACATGTGGAAGGGGAGAGCTAGTGTCAGAGCAAGGTGATGTGAGAAGGACTCATCCTGCCATTGCTGGCTTTGAAGATGGACAGATCGTGAGTCAAGGAATGCAGGAAACCTTCAGAAGGTGGCAAAGGCAAGAAAACAGATTCTCCCCTGGGCCCTCCAGAAAGGACCTCAACCTTGCCAACACCTTGATTTCAGCCCAGTGACACCTATGGAGGGCTTCTGGCTTCCAGAACTATAGGGTAATACATTTGTGTTGGTTTAAGTCACTAAATTTCTGATGATTTATTACAGCAGCAAATAGAAAACTAATATAGTTGATGTCTATAGATTTTTTAAATGTGGACTAGCACTTTAATGACAACCTGATTTTGGGGAAAGGAGGAAAAGAAATGGACCTGGATGGCGGATCTGCCGTGTGGCCACGTCATGCCAGACCCTGAGCCATTTACCACCCTTGGTCACCCAGCCTACCCAGTGAGGTGGATATGGCAGCACCCACTTGCAGCTGATGGCTCTGAGAATGTCCGAGAGGCTAGGGTGCTTGTCTAAAGCCTCAGCTGGGAAAGTGGCAGGGCCAGGTTTGGAGCCAGGTTTGTTTGCCTCCAGAGTGCTTTCAATTAAGGGGCAGGCTTCCTTTCTTTATGCTCAAGCAAAATGGTACAAAAGTCCACTGAGCCTGCATTATCTGGTTGTGCACACAGAGGGCCCCAGAATGACGGCAACCTCCTCTCTCCACACTCTGCTGGGCTTTCCCTTCCCTTCTCTTTTTTTCTTTGCTTTCTTTTCTTCTTCCCTCCCTTCTTTTATCTTCTTTTCTTTTCTCTTCCTTCCTTCCCCTCCCTTCCTTCCTCTTCCTCCCTCCCTCCCCTGTCTTTCTTTCTCCCCTTTCTTTTCGTTCTGTGCAGTGGTACAATTAAAACTCACTGTAACCTCAAACTCCTGGGCTCAAGCAATCCTCTCACCTCACTCACCTCATCCTGTAGCTAGGACTACAGGTGCCCACCACAACACCCAGCTAATTAATGTTTTTTTCAGATGTAGTGTCTCACTACATTGCCCAGGTTGATCTCAAACTCCTGGCCTCAAGTAATTCTCCTGCCTCAGCCTCCCAAAGTGCTAGGATTGCAGGCATGAACCACTGTTTCTGGCCCCTCCCCTGCCTTCTCTCCCACGTTAGCACCTACCCACTTCCTAGAGAAAGTGGGGCTGGAGACTAGGGCAGAGGTGAGAGGGGCCTCTCCTTTCACAGCTCTGGCACTTCTATGGCCCCAACCTCTGCACAGTGCAACAGTGGGGGCACAAAGAAAGGAGGGCAGTGCACACTGGCCTGTGCTGGAGGGGAGTCAGGCTCCTCAAACGTGCCCCACACGGAGGAAAGCTAACTGATGAGCTCTCGCATACATACTTGCAGACTCTGAGTGGGCACGGAACAGGGAGTGGGGAGCTTCTTTACCACGCCGAGCCATGAGTTACATGGAGAACCATCTCTCCCAGGTGGAGAGAGACGGAATGGGACTTTGCGCACTGCTGTGTGTCTCCAGGCATGCATGCTGTGTGTATTTGGGAGGCATATGCAGCTCTCACAGCCTCCTGGGTGTTCAGGAACACACCTGGGATTGGCCTGAAACAGAAGAAGGCTCTGGAAGATTTCCAGATGTGGGTCGATAATGAAGCCATCAGGGGAGGCGTCTGCCTGCTGAAAGGATCGAATCCAGTTAATTAAGAGCAATACTTTGTGCTTAAAAGGTGCAAAATCAGACCTGTCCATTAGTCTCTTCAGTTAAGATCACTTTAAATCAGAATTGCCAAGCTGGGGCCATAGGAAGCATCTATTATTAATGAACAGAGACAAGTGGACTCCTAAGTGACAGGCTCGCAACATACTTGGGGGTGGATTTGGAAGCTGATTCAGACACTTCTGCTGTGTAATAACGTTTATTGCAGCTTTCTATGCTATCCTGCACAGAATGCATTATTGATGCTGTGCTTGGAGGCTGCGTGAGTGTTTCGTGGCCACGCATGTGCACATATGTACTGTAATCCCACAGGCAGTCCCAGGATACCTGTGGGCAGGAGAGTGGGCCAGGCAGGGAGAGAATGACATAAACAGGATGGAGCGACCCCTGTCCCAGCTGTGGCTGAGCAGCTGGGAAGACCTTGAGGACCAGGGCATGAACTAACCCCCATCAGGGACCTAGAAACAGGAGCAGAGGTGGGCCATGCCCTTGGATATATTCCGTCTGGCCAGGAAGCTATGTATGCAAATACTGAAGGACACGGGTAATTTCAGAGCAAAGTGACCCCTTGGTCAACACAAAGAACTCTGCCTACCTACCACACATAGGGCTCCATGCTGAGCAAAGAGACGACAATGTGCTCTCTGCCCTCTGACGGTTGGGTTTGGGAGTGGAGACAAAGAGATACACATGTTCCAAGGCAATGGGTAAGAAAGAAGAGAGAAAGCAGATTGTCCTGAACCCCAAGTATCTGTGATTCTCTAAGTAAGGAATCAGTGCCAGAGACAGAGGTTGCTGGAGCTGAGAGAAGACGTAGTCAAGAGAAGTGGATAATATGAACTTGAGCTAAGACTTGAAGGGAGGGCAGGCTTGAGGGATGAAACTGCCTCCTCTGTGCTAGAGAGAGGAGTGACAGGGCCATCATCAGGCCAAGGGGACATTCCCAGGCAAAGAGACACCATTGGTCAAAGGGGATGGTAGAGACAAGACATTCTGGAGGAGCTTGAATCAGAGAGGTTTGGGGCCAGGAGCCAGCATCAGGGGACCAGCTCCCTAAGGAACCACAGCACCACTGGCTCTGTCTCTGCTGGAAATTAGCAGTGGGTAAAGAGCATGCATCCTGAAGCTTCAGCTCTGGTGACAGTCGTGGAGTTGTTAATTCCTGGAGTCCAAATTTCTGCACCACCTCTGAGTTCTGAGGGGGTGGAGAAGGTAAGTAAATTGACCCCAGCTGCGTGCCCACCTCTGACTGGCTTTCTGGGGTGATCCTTGGACCAAGAGTTCACGGAAGGTTATGTAATGAAGCTGCGAAGAGGCGCTGGCCAGGACTTCATTAGGAAAAGTTGCCGTAGTACAAAGCCTTGTGAGAGAAATTAGGGGGCTGGGGAGGAGAGGAGGGAAGAGAGCAGTTGGGGTGGAGGCTGGGGGAAGAGCCAGCATCCCAGCCCCCAGGAGGGGCTGCCCAGACTCTGAGGGAATGGGAAGGTCTCTTTGGAGGAACAATTCTCAGCACATCATTAGCTGTCAAAAGTCAGCAGACCCTACCATGGTGAATTTTCAAATTCTGGTGAGGGGCTTCTGGAAACAGCAGCCCTCTCCAGAGAGGGCTACCCAGGAAGGCTCGGACTGAAAGCAGTTACTTTCCCTGTGTCTTGGACGTCTAACCAGCAAGAAAAAGACAAAACATGCATAGAATTATCTAAACAGAAGCACTTCCTTTGCTTTTCCCAGTTATTAACCCATGGGTGTTAAACTCAGTTTGATCAGAGATCCTTCTAAGAGGGGGAAAAACTCAAAAAGGCTGTAGGTCCAGGGTTCACCTTCAGTTTAGCAAGGAAAAGATGATTCCACGTTGCAGACAAGGCAACAGAGAGGCAAGCATGGTGTGCAAAGTCACCCAGCGAGTCAAGGGCAAAGGAAGACCTGGAATTAGCTTCTGCCTCCTAGAGCAGAGCTCCAACCGCTACACCGTCTCAGACAGCAGGATTCAGAATTTTTAAGAAGCGATGACTTTGCATTAACCTAGTTATATGCGCAAGTCCACGCTTGCTTCTGTGCTGACCAATGTCTCTAACTAGCCAGTGGCTGTCAGCTAGCAAACCTCCAGTGACAGAGGAGCCAGCAGCACATACGCTGTCAACCAAATGGCTGACAATACCGTTTGGGCAACTGTCCAGCCAAATTTTTTTTAAAGTTAAATTAAAACCCACACCATGAACAACTCTCTGAAAAAAAAAATACACGCCTGACTTTGATTCAACATACTCTAAATATCCTAATGACCATTAATGATCAAAATTTATTTTAATTTATTTTTTGCTTATTTTTTTGAGGCCGATCTCACTCTGTCACCCAGGCTGGAGGGCAGTGGTGTGATAATAACTCGCTGTAGCCTCAAAATTCTGGCTCAAGCAATTCTCCCACCTCAGCTTCCCAGGTAACTAGGACTACAAGTGAATACTACCATGCCTGGCTAATTTTTAAAATTTATTGTAGAGATGAGGTCTCGAACTCCTGACCTCAAGGGATCCTCCCTCCTCAGACTCCCAAGGTGCTGAGATCACAGGTGTGAGCCACCACACCTGGCCCATGACCATAATTTAAAGAAACACATCAAGAGTGCAATATATAAACAACATATGGAAGCCTCTTTCTTAATTCAGAGTAGATCAATTGCAGGTAGCTGGAGATGACCATATCATTCTTCTAAAAAAATCTACTAGAATTTAACTCAAAGCATTCTCATTTCAACCTTCTCAAACCCAACATTTTATTGCATATTTGTTATTTTTTTTAAAGGAAATATGACAGCAAAAACTCATCTGAAAACATTTCAATGTGCAAAGACATGTGGAGCATTGAGAGACTAAGGACTCAAACCCAGAGCAGCTTCTTCCTGTCTGGGAAGAAGGTCAAGCGACTGAGAACCTAGCAGGTGGCCCAATCTTCCCTGAACAAACAGCATTGCATGGCACTGGGCCTCAGTTTCCCCATTCTTCAGCAGCACCAGGACAAGGGTCCAGAACACAATGCAGGGAACCAGGTGGAGGGAGCAGCTGCCTCAGGACAAGCAAGAAAGGGCTGGACTGTCTTAGGGAGCTCAAAAACAAGGCTGAGCACGGGGGCTCACACTTGTAATCCCAGCATTTTGGGAGGCCAAGGCAGGCAGATCGCTTGAGGCCAGGAGTTCCAGACCAGCCTGGGCAACATGGTGAAACCCTGTCTCTACTAAAAATACAAAAAATTAGCCTGGCATGATGGCCCTAACACAGCTACTTGGGAGGCTAAGGCACAAGAATCACTTGAACTGAGGAGGTAGAGGCTACAGTGAGCTAAGCTCACAGTCACTGCACTCCAGCCTGGGCGACAGAGTGAGACACTGCCTTAAAAAAAAAAAAAAAAAAAAAAAAAAAAAGGGAGTTCAAAAAACCAACTAATAGTCAGCCTGCTTTTTATTAGCATCATGTGCCAGTAATCCCAAACAATGCCAGTGATAAAATACTCCTCCCTTAAAAAAATATTTTCCTGGTCTAAGTTGCTTTTTCTTCTTTTTTCGAGACAGAGTTTTGCTCTTGTCGCCCAGGCTGGAGTGCAATGGCATGATCTTGGCTCACTACAATCTCCACCTCCTGGGTTCAAGCGATGCTCCTGCCTTAGCCTCCCCAGTAGCTGGGATTACAGGCGTGCCACCACCATTCCCGGCTAATTTTTGTATTTTTAGTAGAGATAGAGTTTCACCATGTTGGTCAGCCTGGTCTCTAATTCCTGACCTCAAGTGATCCACCTGCCTTGGCCTCCCAAAGTGATACAGTTACAGGCATGAGCCACTGCATCCAGCCCTGGTCTAAGTAAAAAACAATTAGTGTGATCTCTGAGTGTTATATGTAAGGTTCCAGTTAGCACTTTAAAAAAGTTATCCTTTAACAAACTTTGTTTTCTCCACAGAAGTTATTTGGAGAACTTCTAGTTATACAGTTGGCCCTGCTATATGTGGAGTCAGTCACATGTATTTGTTTTGAGAGTAAGTTCTTTTTTTTTTTTCTGAGACAAGAGTCTCACTCTGTCTCCCAGGCTGGAGTGCAGTGGCGTGATCTCAGCTCACTGCAACCTCTACCTCCCGGGTTCAGGCAATTCGCCTGCCTCAGCCTTCCAGGTAGCTGAGATTACAGGCACCTGCTATCATACCTGGCTGTTTTTTTTAATTTTTGTAGAGATGGGGTTTCACCATGTTCGTCAGGCTGGTCTTGAACTCCTGACCTCAGGTGATCCACCTGCCTTGGCCTCCCAAAGTGCTGGGATTATAGGCGTGAGCTACTGTGCCTGGCAGAGAGTAAATTCTTAATGGTTCAGAATTTCCAGACTACTTTGGGTACCATTTGCATCCTCCATCTCTGTGAGCCACATGTTCCTGCATTAAGCAAGTAGATTCAAAGCAGACAATGGTAGGACAGTGATTATAAAGTCAGAAGCTAGAGGTAAGTTACTTCACTCCTGTTATTCTGTGTGACCACTTATAGTTTTTGCCTTTCTCCTGTTTTTGAGACAGGGTCTTGAGCTGTTGCCCAGGCTGGAGTGCAGTGGTACAATCTTGGCTCACTGAAACCTCTGCCCCCTGGGGTTCAAGTGATCCTCCCACCTCAGCCTCCTGAGTAGGTGGGACCGCCAGTATGTGCCACTACACCCAGCTTTCAGTAGAGCTTTTCAGTAGAGATGGGGTCTCACACATTGCCCAGGCAAATCTTGAACTCCTGAACTCAAGCAATACGCCTTGCCTCAGCCTCCCAAAGCTCTGGGATTACACGTATGAGCCATCACGCCCAGCCTACTTGGAGTTTTTGTATGAAAACAATCCTGGTGCAATGATATGTACAGAGTTCAATAACAGAAACATTATCTGCGTTTCTTTTCTGGTCATTATTACAGAATTTCATTACACAATTAGTTCTGACAATAATTTTGTCACATAGAGGTGAGGCTGTTAAACAAAGGTCAGCGCTGGGTGTCAAATGGCTGGCTACGCCACTGTTCCATAACATGGCACATGATGGCTGAGAACTCCCTTCAGTATCAGCCAGTCTCGATCACCCATAGATCTGCAAGAGAGTGAGGATGACTTTTTCCCCCGACCATCAATTTCCCTGTTAATGCCAAGGCCCGTTTCTCCCAGGACCGCTTCATGCAGCAGCCACAGTGACAGTGAATTCTGGGATGTGAAACTCAACAATACAAAGGTTTGCAGTGGCTTCTTGGGGCCTGGATGTGAAATCCAAGCAGGACTCACAGAAGGTGGTGCTCCTGGTAGGTCTGGCCCCTGTTCAGCCCCCGAAACAGATGCTGGTCCTTGCAGCAGCGAGAGCGTGTGGTTCCCAGAGCCATGACCTACTTCCTGGTCTACCAGTGGGGACTGGGCAGCTGTGACAAAGCAAAAATAAGTGAACTGGGAGTGAGCTCAGGCTAGAAAAATTTCTGAACAGCATTCACCTTTTTTGGGGGGATGACGGGCAGGTGTCATGGATAGATGAAGGGTCTAATCTTAGAAATTAAAAAATTAAGCAGGAGGTAGTGAAAAGGACAAAAGCTTTGGAGATGGGAGATTTGGCTTCAAATTCTGTTCTGTAACTTACTGGCTGTGTGGCCTGGGACAAGTGACTTAACCATTCTGAGTCTCAGTTTCTTTATTTGCAATGTGAGGATATAACCCCACCTCTTTGTGCTGTCCTACCATGAAGCAAAAACATGTCTGTTTGTTCTCCAGGAACCTGGTATCATTTTAGCTCCCTTTCCTTTCGTTTTTCTTTTTTGGAGACAAAGTCTTGCTCTGTTTCCCAGGCTGGAGTACAGTAGTGAGATCTCGGCTCAATGCAACCTCCACCTCCCAGGTTCAAGCGATTCTTGTGCCTCAGCCTCTTGAGGCACAAGCTGGTACCACAGGTACCACAGGTGCAGGCCACCATACCTGGCTAATTTTTGTTTGGTTTGGTTTTTGTAGAGACAGGGTTTCACCATGTTGGCCAGGCTGGTCTCGAACTCCTGGCCTCAGGTGATCCACCTGTCTTGGCCTCCCAAAGTGCTGGGATTCCAGGCATGAGCCACCGAACTCAGCTTCCTTTAGTTTTTGATAACAACATAAAATATTCTATAGCGACAGAGTCAAAGCATGGTGGGGCTTATGTGCCCCTCCTCAGAGCTGGCTTGGTGGTCAGGCCCAGAAACTTCCCTGGAAATACAGAGTAGGCAAAACCTTACCCGGGAAAGAAATTAGCTTGCCAGAGGGTGGATACTGCAGAAACTGGGCACCCATTATCTGGTTCCCTGGGAACATTTTCAATAAACAGGTGCAAGTTGTCGGTAATAAAGAATAAATCATCAAAATATTCTATACTTCAGAATTTGAAAACTGGATTACAGATGAAAAAGAATAACAAGGAAAGAAAGAAGGCCTAAGCTATGATTTAAAAGAACAACAACGATTTTGCTTTTGCTTAGTGGTAGGGCCAGCATTTATTGAGCTCTTCTTGTATATTCCTACTAAACAGGGCATGAGCCTGGCAGCAATGGCTATTTTTATCATCACCTGGGGAAAGACTACTCAGAGGAAAGTAGAGTCAAGACAGGGTACATTCCAGGTTCTTTGTGACATTATTTGAGTGACTGGATCCAGCTGTACTTAAGCTGGGTCTATTCCTGAATTTTTCAAATTTAGGAACCAATCAATTATATGAATAACCAGTTTATTTGGGCTTCTATTACTTGCAATTGAAAGATAAACACACCCTAACTAATCGTGAAATCATTAACTGCCTATTTGTGCCCCATCACCTAATGTGACTTTTCCTTGCCTGTATAATGAGTATAATTACACCCTGCCCAGGCACTTGACCTGCCCCATATAAGGTGTATATCAGAGCTTGGTTGAAATGAAACATGAAATTTCATGAAATATGAAATTAACATATTGTTACCTAGGAAAATATCCTTACCATTCTATATTCTGAGGAGGCTTAGGGAGATTAATTTTTCATGGGTTTATTAATTCAAAAAACGTTTTAAATGTCAAACACAAGGCAGATCAGTGATTCTCAAGTGGATACAACAGAATTCCCTGCAGTGTTTAAAAATATATCCACGGATGTCTGGCCCTACCCCAGGGACTTGGATCCAACTGGCCTGGAATGGGTGGGGGGTGAGTGTGTGTGTGTGTGGCGGGAGTGGGGAGGGTCTTGCCTTGTGGCTTTAAAAGCTCCCTGGGTGAATTTTTTAATGCATAGTTAAGGTAGGCAGCCAGAGTGCAGGTGACCACGACAGTGAGTGACATAGGTACAGTGATATGGTCCTTGCCCTTCTTAAGGTGCCTTGTGGGGAAGGCAGTTGAAAATCAAGTGAGACAAGTACCACCAAGTCATAGGAATGTAGGTGGGGGGCACCTGTGTAGTGTGGAGGTTGGAGAAAACTTCCCCAAGGAAGTGATATTTCTGCTGAGACCTGAAGGATGGGCACAAGTTAGCAAGGTGAAAGGAAGGAGATAGGAAAGAACATTCCAGGGGACTAGCATATGACAAGGCCCCAACAGAAAACTGCAGAGAGTTTTCAAGGAACTAAAAGATGACTCCTAAGGCTAGAAGATGAGGTGATGCCAGATGTGTGAAGCCACAGACATTTGGGTCTTGTTTGTCACTGCTGCATAAACCTGGCCTCGCTAACTGATACAAGTGGTTAGAACAGAAAGATAGGGGCTGAGTCCTGGCTGGATTGTGGTAATAGGGGCATGTTGGGAGGAGATGGAGGTTGCCAAAGTGTTGAGGATGCTTTAAAAAAAATCTGGCTGAGAAAAGGAGAGAGCTAGGGTAGTTGACTGAAGGGGGTAAGTTTTGTTTTGTTTTAAAGAGGGGAATTATTTAAACTTTCTAGATGCTGGCAAAGAAGACAGGAGAGAAAAAAAAAAAAAGCTAAGCACTGTTCCGGAGATGGCGAGAGAAGAGGAGGGATGGGATCCAGGCACAGGGTCAGGGAGGCCTGGCCTTAGCACAGTTGCCCCAGACTGCTGCCAGAGAGGTGCCCAGAGCAGACTTTGGCCATGAACAAAACCATGCTGAATTAGCACACCTGAAACGCTGACTCTGGGCCTCCCATACTCAGGTCAGCAGAGCAAAGCACCTTGATCCTGGGAGTCTTGACTTCTGCTTCTTCCATCCTAAGTCAGCCACACCCCAGCAACCACGTGCTTCCCCAATATTTAAGGACCACTGTCCCACAACAGAAAAGAAATGAAATTGACAAATCACACTGGTCAGATTTCCAGCCTTCCAATGGAGGGCTTGGGGTAGACTGGCACTCCTTCCTCCAAATTTTTGTTTTGAAAATTTTCAAACCTAAGAAAAGTTGCACAAATAATACAATAAATACCATATTCCCTTCACTAAGATTCACCAATCATTAACTTGGTAACATTTTCACTCTCTGCATATATAATTTTCACTCTCTGCATATATATACATATATAAAAATATATGTATATGTGTGTATATATGTGTGTGTGTGTATATATATATATATACACACACACATACACACATACATACCACACACATACTTTTTTCCTGAGCTGTATAAGAATTCAATATAGACATCATGATACTGTACCCTTAAGAACTTTCTTGAGAGAAGTAATGTTTCTGCTGGAACCTGGATGCTGAGAAGTTAGCAGCGTGAAAGGGTGGGCAGAGAAAAGCCTGTTTCCAAAGAACAAGTCCATTCCCTCCAGAACCATCACACTACACACTCTGATACTATTATAAGTCCACATGTGAATTTCTCTAATTGTCCAATAATGTCCCTAATAGATTTTTAAAAATTTGAGGGCTGGGTACAGTGGCTCATGCTGGTAACTCCAGCACTTTGGGAGGCCAAGATGGGAGGATAGGTTGAGCCCAGGAGTTTGAGATCAGCCTGGGCAACATAGCAAACACCATCTCTAAAAATAAAAAATAAAAAAAATTAGCCAGGTGTGGTGGCATGCACCTGCGATCCCATCTACTTGGGAGGCTGAGATGGGAGGATCACTTGAGCCTGGGAGGTCAAGTCTGAAGTGAGCCATGATCATGCCACTGTATTCCAGCCTGGGCAACAGAGTGAGACCCTGTCTAAAAGTAATAAATGAATAACATAAATAAATAAAAAATTTGATCCAGGGCTTAGTAAGGATTATATTTAGTTATGTCTGGTACTGTTTAAAAAGAATTTTTTTTTTTTTTGACACAGCGTCTCACTGTATTGCCCAGGCTGGAGTACAGTGGCATGATCTTGGCTCACTGCAACCTCCATCTCCTGGGTTCAAGCAATTCTTGTACCTCAGCCTCCCAAGTAGCTGGGATTACAGGTGTGCACTACCACACCTGGCTAATTTTTAAAAAATGTTTAGTAGAGATGGGGTTTCACCATGTTGGTCAGGATGGTCTCAGACTCCTGGGCTCAGCCACCTCAGCCTCCCAAAGTGCTGGGATTAGAGGTGTGAGCCACCTCGCCTGGCCTAAAAAGACTTTTCAACTCCAATTTTAAACTTAAATTTTTTCTTATTTTAAAAACAACATATGCATGTATTATTATATACAGGAAAATACAAAGAGACAGAAGTACTTACTGATGATAATCCTATCGTCAGAGACATCACTATGAATATGTTTGTATTTTATTTGTATGAATATGTTTGTATTGTTTTTTCCTGTGAATTCTAAAACATAGTTAAGATTACATTAAATATACAGTTATCATGCTCTTGTGTCAGAAGTGTTTTCTCATGGCATTTTAAACTCCATAGACATAATTTTCTAATGGCTACATACTATTTGACATAACCATTTTCAGAGGTTGAACATTTATACAGCTTCTGAGGCTTCCTGTTATAAACAACACTTTGACGAACATCTTGGAATATAAATCCTTTGCATGTGACTATTTCCTTAGGACAGATTCCTAGAAGTGAAATTCTGGGTCAAACAGTAGCAATATTTTAAAGGCTGTCTATGCATACTGACAAACTGCTTCCTGGCAATTTGTCCAGACTTTTACTCCCTGAGTGAATGCTGCCTTTGAAGCAGGGACAGAGACTGAAGTTAAGGACCAAGGGGCACAGAGAAAGAAGAGTGAGGCCCTCGAGGGGAGAACCAATCACAAATCGTCTTGCACCGTGCAAACCCAGGAGAGGAGCCGTAGAAACCACTGCATCCTGGGGCTGCCCATTCTACCTGGCCCAAGGAGGCACTCAAGAAATGGTTTGCTACATGAATAAACAAATCCACAAACGTGTATTTCTGAATTCCTATTATGTGTTGAACGCAAGAGATATAGGGAGAGAGAAGGAAAAGCAAAGCAAGGGATCATGTGATAAAAAGGGACAGTAGCAGTGGGGTGGACAGAAGTCAGAACTAAATTTACCCCATGTTCAACTTGGTGAGTTTTCGTAGAATAGTCTGACCATGGCTTAGGTTGAGTGTCTACAGTCCTCCCTTCCCCTCAAGATAAAGCCCAGTCTAATTCAGCACCAAGATCCAAGCAGCTCAGAAGACACGACAGGGAAAAATCTGGGGTGGATTAAGTGCCACCCCCCAGCAATGCCCTGGAGACAGCGGCAACGCTACCTAAGAAAGCAGCTGGGCCTCTCACTGATCAGCTAGAGATGAGGGCAGTGCCTCGCCTCAGCAGTTTGCAGCAGACATGCGTCAGGCCACTAGGATAGTTCCCATAAGCCTCTCCTGGTTGTCACCACGATTCCAAGTGGGCAGGAGTAGCCCTATTGACTGAGATGGGTGGTTATGGGTACACCCGGGTATATATGTGTGCAATGGAAATGGGTACTTGGGGCCCTTAGGGGTCCCAGGAGCTGGGTGGTCAGGGAGGCTAGGCATGACATCACAGTCACCCTAGGGAAAAACCTGGGTCCGTGAAGTCATGGAGATCCGGGGCCTTTTTTCCCATGCTTTTGGCACTGCTTTTTGCTTTGCTTTGTTTGCCTTCAAAGAGCAAGTGATGGCTGGACAGCAAAGAGGAGTGGAAGCCAGGAGAATGGGCAGCTAGCCCAGTGCTCTCCAATAGCTGGGAGTTGACTGGCATTCCTGCAGTCCCTGTCACCCCTGCTAATTGTGAGGAACTGAGCAAAAGAGCCTTCAGAGTGACAGGTGACTTAAAACACACATGGCTCTACACTTAGAATTGAAGCGGGCTTTGGAGATTGCAGATTCTGAACACCTGCTGGAGTGGTGAGGAGGCTGTGTTCTGGTTTTGCCATCTTGGACAGGGGGTGGAGGGGTTGGGGGGCTGCCTTTTCCCCTCTTCGTGCAGCTCTGCTGGAGCCTGTCTCACACCTGTGAGCAGTTATGGGTGGATTTCAGGGGAGATAGAGCTTCGTTGTGAAATGCAAAATGAAGAGCTTGTGAAATGCACAAAGAATGTATTTAAGGATCTTTTATTTTAAATCAAACACTTATATAGCATTTACTACCTGCAAAGTTCCATTCTAAGCACTTTACCCATCTTAATTCATTTAATTCTCTTTCCAACCCTAAGAAGCAGGTGTTACCATTGTTCCAGTCTTACAGATGAGGAAACTCAGGCATGGAGAGGTGGAGTGACTTGCCCAAATTCATACAGTTAGGACCTAGCAGAGCGGGGATTTGAACCCAGACTGCCTGGCTCTAGCATGTATGCATGAAACTTCACTGCCATATGAGCGAAACTGCAGGAAGGACGTTCTCAAAGCAAATAACCCTCCCAGAGATAAGAGTTAGGTTCTGTTTCCCCACTGGTTTCTATTATTCAAGAAGGGAGCTCTTACTAAAAGCTAAAGTAGGTAGGCCAAGGTCCCATGCAAGGCTGATATTTGCTGAGTCACTGAATAGCTGCATGATGTGCAATGAGGTGAGAAAGACGGTAATGTGAAAGAATTTGATTACTTTTTACAGGAGGAACCCAGAACCACACAGAGCCCTGAGGGTTGGCTGGCTCTGGGCATTCTCCCAGTGCCCACAAGTAAATCAAGGACAGCCAGACCCCTTCCAGGGTACCTTCCTGGGGGCTGTCTCATGCCCTTCAGTTAGGAGTCAACCTATGGGATCCTCTAGGCTAAACTAGCCACTGAGGGGCTACTGTTGACCTGGCAATGGCCAGCCCGGGGCTCCTCTGCTTTATTAATCCCCAAAACTTCATCCAGACCCTGCATCCCCTTGTTCTGCAAACAGGCTTAGCTCTTTGATTCTCAAAAGCTCCCGGAGGACAGGAGTTTTGTCCGATTCACGTAGAAATCCTTAGCATATACAGCATCCAGCAGGTGGAGAGAAGGGGGAAAGACTTAGCATGTATTATGCGCCTGCTCCTAGCCAGGAGTCCCACCCCTGCCACCGTACATGATCTTCACAACACCCCTAGATGGCATTCCTTGAAGGGGAAGATATTACCAGCCCCCACTTAGAGATAAAAACATGGGGCCCAAGAGGTTAAGGGGCTTGGCTCGAGGTCACCCAGCTAATGAGTGGCAGAAGGGGACATGAGATGAGTCCTACTAGAGTCCAGACTCCGTCACTCGCCACGGGGCTCCCCGGAAGACACTGGTGTTGCTTGGTCTCCATGACTTGCCCTTTGCTGACTCCTTTGATTATTTTGCTTGACCTCAGTCCATTTCAGGATTTGGGACTGAGTTTAGTTAATGCCATTTTTTTGTTTCTGGCTTCAGGTCCCTGATTGCTCCAGGGACCTGCCCTAGCCTGTCTGACTTCCCAGAGGAGATCCAGTCCTGATGTTGGCCCTGTCTTTAGCCCACATTTCCATCCCATTCCCAGTGAAAAACCCTAAGTCATGACAAGAAAGCTAGTGCTGGGGAGAGGAGCCTTCAGGTAATGCCTGTCCTAGGCATCCTCTCCTTTAAGAAAAATGTTTATGTCTAGGTGCCTCAACATAATAATACCTTTATTGCATATAGGTAGAATATAAAACTGACTTGTAAGACCACTGTGTGTGTGTGTGTGTGTGTGTGTGTGTGTTTCTCCAGCTAGCCTCCAGGGAAGGGACTTAGTTCCTCAGCAGCCCAGTGCATGGCACAACAGGTACAACATTTTCAAACTTTAAGGTATAATAAGTTTTTTGGACACTTTGGCTGGGTATTTTGATAAAACATCCCCAGTTAAAAGATGGCAACCAACAAGCATCAAACTACAACTACCCTCAAAGAGCAAAATATAAGGCCTTTGTAAAAAGAGTCACAGAGTTATGGCTGGGCGTGGTGGCTCATGCCTGTAATCCCAGCACTTCAGGGTTGTCTCTACTAAAAATACAAAAATTAGCCAGGTGTGGTGGCACATGCTTGTAATCCCAGCTACTTGGGAGGCTGAGGCAGGAGAATTGCTTGAACCTGGGAGGCAGAGGTTGCAGTGAGCCGAGATAGTGCCACTGTACTCCAGCCTGGGTGACAGAGCGAGACTTTGTCTCAAAAAGAAAAAACAAGCAAACAAACAAAACAGAAAAACACCAGAGTCACAGAATCAGCCATTATATGGAACCAGAAAGAGGCCTCAGGGAGAATCTGTGACTCAAGAACACTAGCTGAGGGTCACAGGCTTAGGTGCTTTGAACTTTGCTAAGGGAAATCTTCTAGTTCCCTGTTCTTCCCTTCTAGCAGGACAATAGTCAGAATACCCTCAAGATTCCCTCTTTTCCCAAGGTCTCAACATCCTTGCCTCAAGAAGTTATTCCTGAAGTCTAGGTTGAATTCCTCCAGATAGAGTTGAAACCAAACAGCCTAGGAGCATGTTACAAGATTCCAAAGCTTCTAATTCAGTCACCATCACTTGAAAATGGGGATATCTCACGGAAATACAATTTCTGATTTATCTGGAAAAGTTGAGATGTTCTGGCCATGCTGGGCCTGCACTCTTGTGAGGTGGTATCATTGGCTTGGGGGTCTCACCAATGCCACCCTGCATGGGGGCACTGGGTCACATGATGCTCCATTGAGCTTTCCTTTCAGGCTGGGTGGCCAGAGGTCAGGTCCTGTGCTTCCTCCAGGGGATGCTGTCCTGACCCAGGCTGGCAAGGCAAGGAGGGGCTGTAGCTTCCTGAGCTCTCCAAGCTGCTAGTGTGCCCGGGGAATGCTAAGCAGTCTCCAGGCTCTGACCCGGTTTGTCTTCTAGGACCCACTTGCTGCCAGGACATCGGGTGTGGGCCTGGAGAAGAGAATCCTTTTGCAAGGGATGTTGATAGTCCATTTTGAAAAAGAAAGCTTCCCACAGTCTGCCTTGCACCAGGCTTTCACCAGTAAGAAACACCCTAAATTTACACTCAAACCTAAAAGGAGAAGTGTATAAGGGCCCTTGGCCCAATTCTTTTAATGACAAGTCCTACTACCAGGACAACTAAGGGATGATCCCTAAACTTTCATTTAAAAGTCTGGGGAGGGAAGGAAGGAGTAAACACTTTTGCAATCAGAGTTTTCTCACCTTCACATTTATTCCTTATTAACTATTAATTATTTGTTCATCATGCTGTATAACAATTGCACAAAGATGCACATGCTGGCCACCTCCATGTTCATTACTAATATAATAATTAGTAAGCATACATGGCGTGGCAGGTGCTAAACAGCAGATGAAGGGCGAGGTGGGTGAAGGCACCATGCCATGAATTTGCGGCTAACAGAACCCCTCATGCTGCTGCCATCCTTCCTGGGCCTGGCAGCTGGATCCTGCAGAGGTGCCCCACTCTTTTGGGGACTTCAGAAATGTCCTCTATGGGTTAGGGGTGGCTAAGGAGGGTGTATCTGCAGGATTTCAGGTACTAGGAGGTGTGTAGAGGTGAGGGGACCCAGGCAGCCACCCCAGACCTTGCCAAGTGCTCCAGTCTGGCATCTGCAGAGGACAAGGGAGGATCAAGGTGCAGTGCTGGGCCACTGAAAGCAGCCACAGAGTTGGTGCCGCCAGGCAGAAGGTGTGTGGCTCAGGAGAGGAGACCCCTTCAGGCAGCAATGCTGGGACCGGACGGTCGAGGTTGAGGAGGAGGCCACCACAATTCCCAGTGTGGCCCTCAGGAGCTGAGGGACTATGAGAAGGTGGCCTAGCCACTCTGAGCCTGAGTTTCCCCAGGAGATAAAAATGGAGACAGTATCTGCAAACTCAATAGGGCGTTATGGTGAAGAAATGAGAGGACCGAGGAACATGTTAGCTGTCATCGTCTCAGCCACTGCCAACTCCAGCCAGGCAGCTGGTCCACATTGCTGAGCACCAGCCAGGTGACAGGAAGACAGAGGGCTCAGGGGGAAACGAGGTCTATCCCCCAAAACAAAAGGAAAACACAAACAAAAATAGGCACTGGAGCCGCCGGATGTGTGCAAAGCCTGTCTACGTGCTGCCTGTGGACACAGCCCAGGAAGAGCACCCTGGCTTCTGTGCTCCATGCATACAGCTCATCTGGAAGGTTCCCTGTCTATGGCAGCCAGGTACGCAGGCCAGCCTGCAAAGGCCTAGTAACAGAGCTTATGTCTAAGATAGGCCTTAGTAACTTTGCGCTGCCAGACCCACCTGGAGCCCATTTTAAGCCCTTCTTTAGTTGTTGAGACATGATCTCATTCTGTCACTCATGCTGGAGTGCTGTGCTGCCAGCACAGCTCACTGCAACCTCAAACTCCTGGGCACAAGGGATCCTCCCACCTCAGCCTTCTGAGTAGCAGGGACTGCAGGTGCATGCCATCATGCCAAGCTAATTTATGTTTTGTAGAGATAGGTTCTTACTGTGTTGCCCAGGCTGGTCTCAAACTCCTGGGCTCAAGTGATCCTCTGCCTTGGCCTCTCAAAGTACTGGGATTACAGGCATGAGCCGCTGCGTCCACCCCTTTAAGCCCTTCTGAGCTTTAAACCCTACCTGCCTCGACATTGAGCCCGGCAGTGGGGAAGGTAGAAACATGTAAAGGAGGCAGGGTCATTGGAGCCAGCTCTGGGTGTGAGCTCACCATCTTCCACAAGGCCGTTCTTGGACCCGGCCTTGGGAACTGACCACGGTTTTCTGTAGGGTAGAGGTAGGCAGGGGGCTGGGATGAGGCTCTGACCTCTGCAGCGTGAGGATGCCAGGGAGGAGGGCGGGTGGGCACCCCTTCCTCTGTTCTCTGTAGTCCTGGATGCCTCGTGTAAATGAGAACACAGTCGGTCCCAAGAGGACCATCTCTAGAGGAGGCACCGGGGCCCAGCGGAGGGAGCAGAGGCGGGTAGGGAGCAGGCAGGGCTGAGCGGCGACGCAGCAACAGGCAGGGGCAGGGGGATGCAAAGACTCCTAGTCCCACAACAAGGTACTACACACAGACTGTATGGCTCCTAAACAATCATTGATTTCCTGCAGTTCTTTTTCCTTTTTTTTTTTGAGATGGAGTCTCAGTCTGTTGCCCAAGCTAGAGTGCAGTGGGGCGATCTCGGCTCACTGCAACCTCTGCCACCTGGGCTCAAGCAATTCTCCGGCCTCAGCCTCCCGAGGAGCTGGGATTACAGGCGCTCACCACCATGTCCAGCTAATTTTTGTATTCTGTTTTAGAAGAGACAGGGTTTCACCATGTTGGCCAGGCTGGTCTCAAACTCCTGACCTCAGGTGATCTGCTGGCTTTGGCCTCCCAAAATGTTGGGATTACAGGCGTGAGCCACTATGCCCAGCCAGTATGAGTCAATTAAATCTCTTTTCTTCATAAATGACTCAGTCTCAGGTAGGTCTTTATAGTAATGTGAGAATGGACTAATACACTAAGAGTCCCTTTGTAACCTTGTAACCCACCTCTGGTTCTACACCCTGCCCTACAGAAAGCTCACTGCAGCAGGCATGTTCCCCTTTGCTTCATAAACCACAATGGCAGCTTATCACAGCTGGCGTTCAGCAGGGCGGCCAGGGGCCAGCTGCTGGCTGTGCTCTCTGCTTTACACACATCACTGCTATTCCTTATGGCAGCCCTGAAAGAGAGGTGCTGTGATTCCAAACCAGGCTCAGAGAGGTCCAGCTACTTACCCAAGCTCACACAGCTAGTAGGGGGCAGCCAAGATCCAACCCCAGCCAGCCCTCCTCCAAAGCCTGGGCCTTTTCCACCACATCTTATGGGCTCTGCAGAGTGGCAGGAAGAGACAGGTAAAGGCATCTCATGTCCATTTCTGAGGTAAGGCATGATAACAATAAAATGGTTAAAACAACAGCTGGGGGAAACGCTTCAGTGGCTAAGAACGGACCAGCCAGGTACAGGGAGAGATGACCAATGACAAGCGCTCTAGCAGTTTTTGTGTTAGTAGCGAGATGGACTGACTTCGGAAATGGAAAAGGAAGACAGTGAGAGAGGAAAGAGCCAAAGTGGACAGAAAAAGAAAGATGCTGGCCGGGCGCAATGGTTCACGCCTGTAATCTTAGCACTTTGGGAGGCTGAGGTGGGTGGATCACCTGAAGTCAGCAAGTTTGAGATCAGGCTGGCCAACTTAGTGAAACCCCGTCTCTACTAAAAATACAAAAATTAGCTGGGCATGGTGGCGCACACCTGTAATCCCAGCTACTCCAGAGGCTGAGACATGAGAATCACTTGAAGCTAGGAGGTGAAGGTTGCAGTGAGCCAAGATCATATCACTATACTCCAGCCTGAGTGACAGAGCAAGACTCTGTCTCAAAAAAAAAAAAGACGCTGAAATCAAGACTACTCCAGGATCCACAGGATTCACATCATGGATAGACCAAAGGGACTGGTGGTTCTACAGCCCCTTCCCATATAGCATTTGTCACTGGGAACTGCTCCCTCAGGCTGGGCAAGAAAAACCTTACTAACCTCACTGATATTTTCCAGCAACCAATGTCGCTTTTGTTAATTAGCGCACGGAGGGAAGAGCAAATGGTCCTTTCACGGGCACCAGGAATGCCCGTGCCTCTTCTAGGAATTAGTGGATATTCTCTAGGAAAATTTGCATTAGTTTTTAATAAGGGGCAAAGACAATTCAGCCTGGCTGCTTTAGTGGAAGGAAATTTACCTGGACTCAGAGCCTTCTTTGAAAGATACATGTTTGTTGTTTTTGCTTTGTTTTATTTTTCTCCTTGAAGGCAAGTCCTAGCCACCAGGCTCGTGGCAACCCTATCTCTTATCACTGGATCTTCATGTTGGTTACTCAGCACAGATGGATGCGAACCCTCCAAGGCAGAGCTCGCCGTCTGCAAAGCAGGATGATTTATCAAAGACAGTGAAGCAAGGGCTTCCCAGGAGGAGACGGGCAGGAGGCTGCAGGGAAAGAGTTCTCGCTACGGAAGAAGGTGGGAATGTTCTGGAAAGCTGCTGCTGAGGGGATGTATGTGTAAACAGATCATGTGTCCCTATGACCGGAGTCTGTCATCTGACAGACCAAGCCTTCATTTCTTGGGATCCCAAACATTGATGCTTCTTGGCCACGCCTCTCCCATGAGATGGCACCTCTGGCCAGGTGAGTCTGAGGGCCTGTCTCCAGGTGGCCCAGACACTGGAGGGAGGTGATGTGGGGCACAGAATGGGATCTATTGCGGGGGAGGACACCTATGCCAGCCCAGCTTTGCCATGAACCTGCTGTGTGACTCTGGGGAGGTAACTGTACCTCTCTGGGCTTAGTTACCACATTTCTCAAGTGGCTCTGGCATCTGTTAAAATGCCAGACTTGTGATCCTTAACACCTTGTGATGCTGGCACCTCTCTGCAGACTTTTCTCAATGTCACCGCAGAAGCAGGGAGGACTGGGTAGAAGGGAGGTCCTGCAGGGAGGAGAAAAGGGAAAGTGGGCAACTCCACTGCAGGATGTCACATGTTTGGGGGCTGTTCCCAACACAATGACTTTCTCTTTGGGCCCCTCCTTTCTCTTCCCTCTCAGTCCCTCTGTGAGATGGCTGATGGGGATCACTGGGAGTTGAGGTGACTGTCAGGAAGGCAGAGAGGGGGTTTGGGCAGCAGAAGGGAAGCAGGGCCAGTTGGTCTCTCAGAGTTCTCCTACCTCATGGTTCTGGGGAGTTCAGAGTGCTGCAAGGTAGGTGATCCTTAATTAATAAACAGCGGGCAGGCTCGGGCAGTTGGAGTGCAGTAGCACAATCTTGGCTCACTGCAATCTCCGTCTCCTAGGTTCAAGCAATTCTCCTGCCTCAGCCTCCCAAGTAGCTGGGATTACAGGTGCCCGCCACCACGCCCGGCTAATTTTTTGTATTTTTAGTAGAGATGGGGTTTCACTATGTTGGTCAGGATGGTCTCAAACATCTGACCTAAGCCAACACACCTGGCCAAGGAGCCTTTTAAAAGAACCCTTCTTCCAGATATTCTTATCCTTTCCAAGTGTGCTGATGCCTGAGCATATACATGCATTTATCTTTTTTAAAAAGTAATTGGCTGGGCATGGTGGCTCACGTTGTAATCCCAGCCCTTTGGGAGGCTGAGGCAGGGCGACTGCTTCAGCCCAGGAGTTTGAGACTAGCCTGGGCAACATGGGAAGACCCCATCTCTATAAAAAAAAATAGCTGGGCATGGTGGCGTGTGTGCCTGTAGTCCCAGTTACTCAGGAGGCTGAGATGGGAGGGTTGCTTGAGCCTGGGAGGTTGAGGCTGCAGTGAACCATTATTGTGCCACTGTACTCCTGCCTGTGCAAAAAGAAAGACCCTCTCTCTCTCTCTCTGTCTCTCTCTCACACACACACACACACACACACACACACACAAAGGTAAAAAGTAATATTTAAGCATGGTAATAAAAAATTAATAGTAGAAAAATGGAAATGATATCTCCCTCCACCCAGTTTCTCCTTCCGGAGGCCACCACTGAAAGTGGATTCTCGTTCTTCCTTCCAGAGTTAGGCTGGGTCTGTGTGGACTCAGTTGCACACACTGGCCTTCCTTGCATGCAGAGGACGGTGCACAGTACCCGCCTTGCTCCTCACTGTTTTTCTCACTGACCTGCAGGATCTGAGGGGTACCCACAGCAGTGCAGAAGGACAGCTCCATTCCTTCAGAGGTGCACCTATTTCACCAGTTCCATCCCAATGTTTTCCAGACTTCTGCATAACAGAGGATTCACCACTGGGTCCCCCATGGATGCCTCTGCTCACATGGAAAGGTTTAACTCTTGGAAGCTGCAGTGCTGTCAAAGGGCGTCTCACAGATGGGCCGCCCTTCGCTCCAGGGGCTGTGGCCTTCCACTCCCACCCATGACGTGCAGCAGCCTGGTGCCCACACCCTAAGATCACTGAGCAGCCGTGTCTCGCCGTGGTTTTATCAGCAGTCTTTTTAAATTTTATATTTTTCTGTCACTTGCCTGGCTGTAATCAGCAGTCTTTTTATTATGAGGGAGATCAAGCATCTTTTCATGTTAAATCCCTCCTCGTTTTTTTTATTTCCTGTGAGCTACCTGTTTTGCTCTTTTATCAGGCTAGGATATTTTGGGGCAATGCTGGGCTGTCCGAGGATCCCCTGCCGGTTCCAGGTGACTCGGGCTCCTTAAAGCTCCAACAGTGTGGATTTTGTGAGCCTCACAAAAGACCGAGGGTGGGGGCTCTCCAGGTGTCAGAGAGCCAATGGTGAGCAAGAGAACCCCCCTCACCAGAGAAGCCTCATGCCCACTGATGCCAATGGCCTGGCATGGAGGCAGCCCTCTTTGTACAGAAAAATGGGCCACATTTGTCTTTAACGTTTGCTCCTTGTCCAAAGCATTTTAGAGTGTGATGGACATGAAATGATGGAGACAGTGTGCATCTACTTCCCTTGAAAGCTCCTCCAGGGAATCTGGAGCCAGAACCTTCCTGCTGCATCTGCCCCTCCCTCCCTTTCAGGCCTGCAGTAACATCTCCTTCTGCAGAACCTGGGCCCCACCATCCCGCCATCAAAGGGTGGGGAGCCTGATGGGCTGTGAAATTCCCAAAGAGGGCTCAGGTGTCAGAAATGCACTGAAGAACCACCTGAGCTCACTCTGTTAATGGCAATATTTCACGTGGTTTATTTGGAAGGGTTGGTAACTGATATGTTAACAAATCCCATCTCAAATTCCCATGTGTTGTGGGAGGGACCCGGTGGGAGGTAACCAAATCATGGGGGCAAGTCTTTTCTGTGTTGTTCTTGTGACAGTCAAACAAGATTTGATGGTATTAAAAAGAGTTCTCCAGCATAAGCTCTCTCTTTGCCTGCTGCTACCCAAGTAAGACGTGACTTGCTTCTCCTTGTCTTCTGCCATGATTGTGAGGCTTTTCCAGTCACGTGGAACTGTAAGTCCAATTAAACCTCCTTCTTTTGTAAATTGCCCAGTCTCAGGTATGTCTTTGTCAGCAGCAGGAAAACAGACTAATACAGCAATTTAACCTGGAGGTCTTGGTTAATGGCTAACACCTCGCCTCCACCCTTACACCTAGCTTCTGTTTTGTAGCAAGTGCTCAAATGACTACTGAAAGAATAAATCCCAAACACCTGTCTGACTGCCCTCTCTTTTGTCCAGAGGTAGTAAAGTTCAAACTGGTTCAGTGGTATTGTGTTTACAAAGTCCACTTTCTGACAGCTCCAACCAGCTTTCTTGTAAATTGCAAAAGCCTCTTTCTTTGGGCCTGGGAACTAGCCCCAAATATAGAAGGCCTAGTTAAATCTGAATTTCAGGTGAACAACAAGTAATGTTTTTGGTGTGTCTCAAACAGTGCACGGGGCATACTTATTGTATTTGCTTCCAGGAAATGACCACAAACTTGTGGAAATGTTTCCTGCTACAGGAAAATGACCACAAACTTGGTGGCTTAAAACAACAGATGCTAATTCCCTCACAGTTCTGAAGTCCAAAGTCCAAAATCAGGATCACTGGGTTGAAGTTAAGGTGTCAGCAGGGCCACACTCCCTCCAGAGCTCTAAGAGAGAATCGGTTCCTGGCCTCTTCTGGCTGCTAGTGGCTGCCAGCAGTCCTTGGCTTGTGGCCACATCACTCTAATCTCTGCCTCCATCACCAACCAGATGGTCTTCTCTTCTGTGTTTTCCGTCTCCCTCTTCCTTCCTCTTACAAGGATGAGTGTGACTGCACTTAGGACTCGCCAAGATAATACAGGATAATTGCCCCATCTCAAACGCCTTAATTTAACCACATCTGTAAAGACCTCTTTTCCAAATAAGATCACATTCACAGGTTCTGGAGATTAGGACCTGATACCTTTGGGGGACATTATGCAGCCCACGCCAATTATTTGCTATCTAAAATTCTAATTTACATAGATGCCCTGAGTTTTAATTTGCTAATTCTGACAGCCCTACCCAGAACCACCTCTATGAGGAGACAGCAAGGATTTAAGTGATTTGCCTTCAACTGGTCACCACCCTTCCCTGTGCGGCGGGGAGAGGCCTACCCATCCACAGACCCAATGCTTCATCAATATCTTTTGTCTTTGAAGTGGGGCTCATAGTTTACAGTCACATTCCAGTTTTCAGGAGAATCTAAGGCATTTGGCCTGTTGAACAGATAAATGGCAAACAGTACATGTATTCCCACTTTTAGCATTCAAAACTCCAAATGCAGACCTGTACCCCTCCACCCTCCAGGAAGGTGGGAAGATGAACACATAAATATGTAAGTTATGCATCTGTTATCCTTTCCATTCTCAAGTCTCTTTAAGAAAGGCCTTACTTTTTTGTTGTCGTTTGTTTGTTTTTTGAGAAGAGGTCTCATTTTGATGCCCAGGCTGCAGTACAGTGCTGCCATTGTGGCTTACTGCAGCCTCAATTTCCCAGGCTCAAGTGAGCCTCCTGCCTCAGCCTCCTGAGTATCTGGGACTACAAGCGCACACCACCAAGCTCAGCTAATTTTTGAAAGAAACGTTGTAGAGACAGCGTCTCCCTATGTTGCCCAGGCTTGTCTCGAACTCCTGGCCTCAAGTGATCCTCCCACCTTGGCCTCCTAAAGTGCTGGGATTCCAGGCGTGAGCCACTGCACCTGGCCCTGTTTTTGCCATTTGAGACAGGTTCTTGCTATATCGTCCAGGCTGGTTTCAAACTCCTGGGCTCAAGAGATCCTCCTGCCTCGGATTCCAGAATAGCTGCGACTACAGGTGCAGCCGCTACGCCCAGGGTGCGGCCTTAGGGTCCTTTTAGTCCGTATTGAACTCATCCACTCATCCATTTATTCATTCATGAATCAATTACTGAGTACTTATTCGGTGCCATGCACTGTGCCTGGCACAGAGGACACAAAGATGAATAAAGCATCTCCCCACGATGGGTGAGTGAGGGAGGAGCCTGGATCCACGGGGAAGCCCAAAGAGTGGAACTAGACAATGCTTTGGAAATTAAACACAAATAACAGGCACCAGTAATGTGAAGGCAGCATGATTCCATCTGATGTGAAACTAGAAGGATAGAGACAAACTCATTCACCAATTATCTTTAAATTCTAGCAAATATTTTTAGTCTTTAGATGTGGGAAAAGTACCTTGTATTACAGGATGTATTACCTAACCATGTCTGCTTTAATGACAGTGGTTTTCCTCCTTCTGTGTCTTCTGGATCCCTGGAAATGAGGGTGCACATGAGGCTTCCTCTGCCTCCTCCCACAGCCAGATGAGCTGCTGCCTCCTAGGAGAACCTGGCAGGGCCCCAGCTCCCCAGTTCAGCCCAGAAGAAGGCTGCTTGGACTCTGAGATTTCTCCCTTCACCTGTGGCTGCCTCCTGCCCCCATGACTACAGTGTGGTGAGCATTTTTTGGCATAAATTATGCTCCCCGCAAATGTATCTTAAGAGTTTTTTTTTTTAAAGGAAAAAGCAATCTGTTCACTTATTTATCATATGGTGTAAGTCCTCAAGCTGAAATTCCATGTCTCTGCCCTATGAAAAACAAAACAAAAACACTTTTTTGTCTTTGTGGGAGAAAAGCAGTGAGTCAATGGCAATTTAATAGGCTAAAGCAGTGAATGGGAAAGCCAGGGATGGGAAAACTGGGGGGAGACCATGCTCCAGAGAGCAGAAGCCCAGGTGTGAGAAGCACAAGTTCTGGGTTCAAATATCCTACAGGCCTCAAATTAGCCACGGAACTCCAGGGGTCACTTGACTTTCCTGAATCCCGCTGAACCTTACTGAATCTCAACGTCCTAATCTGTAGAAGAGGGGAAGGAATTTTTCACCCACAGGCTCATGTCAAGAATTAAATGAGATCATATAAACTGTAAAGTACTATCCACTTGTTAGTAATCTGGGGAGGGGAGACCTCCCAGCACCCCAAAATCGCATCATGTGGGCTACCCAAGCGTGAGGCCACGCCTATGCCTGTTTCCAGTGCCCCCATGTCACTCCCCTGTCTCAAATACCTAGAGGTTGCCATCCAAATAAGAATATTAAAGTGATTCAGATTTTTTTTTTCTTGAGACAGAGTCTCACTCTGTCACCCAGGATGGAGTACAGTGGCATCATCTTGGCCTACTACAGCCACTGCATCCCAGGTTCAAGAGATATGCCATGTGCTGGAACCTCAGCCTCCCAAATAACTGGGATTACAGGTAGTGTGCCACCAGTCCAGGCTAATTTTTTTTTTTTTTTTTTTTTTTTAGACAGAGTCTTGCTCTGTCACCCAGGCTGGAGTGCAGTGGCACGATCTCGGTTCATTGCAACATCTGCCTCCTGGGTTTAAGTGATTCTCCTGCCTCAGCCTCTCTAGTAGCAGGGATTACAGGTGCATGCCATCACGCTTGGCTAATTTTTGTTTTTTTATTAGAGACAGGATTCTGCTATGTTGGTCAGGCTGGTCTCGAACTCCTGACCTCAGGTGATCCACCTTCCTTGGCCTCCCAAAGTGTTGGGATTACAGGCATGAGCCACCATACCCAGCCTATTTTTTTGTATTTTTAGTAGAGATAGGGTTTTGCTATTTGCCCAGGCTGGTCTTGAACTTCTGGCCTCAAATGTTCTGCCCACCTTGGCCTCCCAAAGTGCTGGGATTACAGGAGTGAGCCACTGCGCCCAGCTGACTTAGATTTTTTTTTATTGGGACCGACCTTCTAATTAGTCCAGATTGGATGAATATTCGTGTATCCAAAAAGCCAGGTTGTCCCAAGTGTTCATGGGGTCAAGGTGTTGATCATGTGGCCATCGCCTTAGACCATGAGCACCCTGCACTCAGGGTACAAATGTGACCAGTGTGCCCTGGGCTGCCCAGTGGCGACAGAGATGCCCTCTGCCCGCTCCTAATTTTGCACCCAGGGCTGTGTGCCAAGGTGCCCACACTCTGCAGCTCCCACTGGGATCCATGGGGGCCTCTGCAGGCTGTGCTCAGGGCCAGACTGACGATGCTGTCTCTAGGTGGCCCCACTTTTCAGCTCCATGTGCTTTTAAGACTTTCTTGAAGAATGACTCAATACTCACCCTTAATACAATTTAGAGGCTGAAACAATCCCTGTGCCTGCTCCACCTGCTCCAAACCCCGACAAAACAGAAACTAGGGTGGGATTTCACATATGGTATCTTCACTTTGTAGCTGGTGGATTTCTAAAATGTGGAGGAGAAGGTGGGAGGCAAGACCAGAAATGAGAAATGACTCTTGCTTTTAGTTAGAGGGAGGGTGGCTGTGGGAAGTATATTTCAATGCCATAAAAGTACCCTGTGAGGTTGCAATTCTAAGTAACTTGATATGCATAACCCCAGCCTCAGCTGTGTAAGCTCCTCCTGTCTCTGTTCCCCATCACTCTCCCTTTTCCTGGTCTTAGAATGTGAACCACTTTGGTGTAGACATGGGGAAAGTAAAGTGGCTTTCTGAGGAAGGGGCATCAGGCAGTGTAGCCCAACAGACTAGTAAATACAGACTCAGTCTCCCCACCTCCCGTCTCACTGTGACCCTTTTCCTTTTTCTCTTTTTAAGACAGAGTCTTGCTCTGTCACCCAGGCTGGAGTGCAGTGGCACGATCTTGGCTCTCTGTTACCTCTGCCTCCCAGGTTCAAGCAATTCTCCTGCCTCGGCCTCCTGAGTAGCTGGGATTATAGGCGGGCACCACCACGCATGGCTACTTTTTGTATTTTTAGTAGGGATGGGGTTTCACCATGTTGGTCAGGCTGATCTCAAACTCCTGACCTCGTGATCCGCCCACAGCCTCCCAAAGGGCTGGGATTACAGGTGTGAGCCACTGCACCCGGCCACTGTGAAAAACCCTTTCTCTTAACAGTAGGGGGCTGACTTTGTCTGCCTAACTCAGGGAAACAGTTCCACTTTTAATTAAACTCCCTGTAGACACCATCTGGGAAGGTGAATGCCATCTTCCCTGGGCTTGCACGCCAGCCTCCTTTCATCCACATCTTCCAGCCTCTAGCCACATGGACCCCTCTCTCTGGAAAGCATGTGTGGGGGCTGTGTGTGAATATTTTTCATGCTCGACATGAGCTGGAAGAAAAATAAGCTTCTCCATTTGATAAGTGTGGACCTGCCCACAGCACTAAATTTGGTTCTAACGTCACTGGCGCCATGAAGCAGCAGCCTGGTTTAGAGGCTTGCCTTCAGTTTCAGATCATTTCTCTAGGCTCATGTTACATATGACCCATTCACAGAGGCTGGAGGGCACGGCTTCTTCAGTCCTTAGCACTAAAGACATGTCTTTTGGCTCCTGCACAACTAGCATAGCGAGTGGATCCAGATGGGGGACGCTCTGAGGTTGCAGAGGCAGGAAGGCAAGTGGGGAGGGCTTGGGCCTGGACAGAGGCATGATCTGGCTCTCTCCCCAGCTGTGGAGTCTCTGAGCCTCAGTTTGCTTCTCTGCAAAATGAGGATAATAATCTCTGCCTCATCGGGACTGAGGATTAAATGAGGCAATGGTTTCAGAAGAATAATCCGCTGCTGCTATTATTATCAGCGTCTTCGTATAGCAAAACTCATTTGGACCAATGGGGAGTGTGTTAAGTTGGTCTGAAGTAGGGCAAAGGAACAATTATAGAATATTTTAAAGGAAATGTGGTTTTTATTATTTCCAAGTACACAGAGTACTGGAACTGGGTACTAGTAGGTGGAGGACTGACTTGATTTAAATAAGGAAAGCTCATTTGACATCGGCCTGTTTGATTTCTCAACATCCAACTGTGTTAATCAAGAGGGTTTTGAGTTACGTATATGCCCAGCTCTGTGACTGGCGAAGCGAAGTCATGTAAGACACAGTCCTTGCCCTCATAGGATGTGCAGCTTGTGGGCAGATGAGTCCTACAGAGGAAGCAGGGAAACTGAGGCACTGGGGAGCACGGCGCTGCCACAGGTAAGAGGAAATGTGCAGCCTCTGGAGCTCGAGTGCCAAGGCTGGGGAAGGCTTCAGGGAGGACAGAGACTGAGGAAGGTCAGGGCCATTGAAATCAGGGGTGGGGCGGGATGAGAGGGGCAAGGCTGCCATGGTGAGCAAGGGGCAGAAAGAGCACGGGGTCTATGAAGGAGCCATGGGGCTGGCTGGCGGGAAGCGGGAGGTGGGACTGGGCAGGGAGGTGAGCCGAGGCGTGGGGACCCGGGCCGGCAGCTCAAGGCCAGCTTGGCTTAGCAGGTGATGCTCATGGCAGGACCACACTTGGAGAGGGCCAGGGCAGGTGACAGGGCTGCTCTGGGAAGAATTTGGCAATGGCATGCAAAACGGATTGGATATGAATTTTGGAAGCGAAACAGGGAACAACTCATTACTGTTTCCATAAGGGTCCGAGGGTGAGGTGATAAGGCCTAAACTCTTTATTATGGTGAGAATGTGACTGGAAAGAGAGGGGGCAAACTGAGGTAATGCCTGGAAGAAACTGATGGGTCTGTTCCAGGATGCAGAGGGAGGAGAAGAGCTTAAGGCTCCATGATTTGCCATATTGGGGACTGAAAGATGGCAGATTCCAGTGACCAAGGTAGAGTGGACCACGCAGTAATGGGGGCAGCATTTTACTAATATGCAAGGCTATGGGGCCACTGGACATCCAGGACTGGCACCCAAATCTGGCCACAATGGAGAAAAGATGGGCCATTGTCAGGGTGGGGTTACACATATACGCTGACCTCCCACCATCCACACGCCAGAGAAACCCTCCATTCACACGGTGAAGGCAAATTGACTTCAGCCCCACTCTGGCTCAGTTCAAATTCCAGGTGCAAGTAGTTCAATTAACGAGCCTTCACCATGCCTTTGCCACCAAACAGTCATCAGAATATTACACCATCCAAGTCAACGCCTGGCTTTAATTTAATCACTCTTGCCTTAATCAATTCCTGTCACATGCTAAACACTGTGAGCGTCGGGGAGAGGCTGCTCCTGGGCATAATTAGAATATGAGATTCTGTACCAAGTCCCTGTCTGATTAGGAAGAAACTGAAAACTCCAGAAAAAAAGGAAAAGCTCCCAGGAAATTCCATCCAAGGGTCGTGACTTGAGCCAAGAAGGAAGTCCCAGCCCTTCCCCGGAGAAGTCAGCACTGTCAGGGGTTGGAAATCACTGAGGTCATGCTTAAGACACCCCCACCCACTGTCTTGCACCCTGGTTTGGGTCTCCTTCCTTCTAAAGAAGGGGACAGACGAGATCAGTGCAGGCTGGACTGTGGCCACCCATGCATCTCTCATGGGCACGGACCCTGCTGGCTGAGCCCTCACCCCAGGAACCAGCTGCACCGTCTGACTGGCACTAAGGGAGCCAGGTGGCAGCAGCTATACTATTTCAGATCAGGCTAAAGTCAGCCCATGAAAGACTTCAGATCAGCACCTGACCTCGGCTCCCGGGAGGCATCCCCTATCCCTGCAGCAATTCTGAGAAGCTTAAAGGAATTCTCTTGTTTTATTTCAGTTCTACGACTATGTGAAGAGAGGAGAGACCACAATATCATCCATTCTGAGGGGGAAGACAGCATAATCTCCATTTCACAGATGGAAATATGGAGGCACGGGAAATCTTAATCTTGGCCGAAAATCTCTTAGGTGAAAAATGGGAAGTCTGCAATTAAATTCAGGGCTTGGCAACCCTAAGCAGCCAGTGATAACAGGGGCACACAAAATGAGGGAGTAGCTCGCTTCTGGAATTCAGTCTTGCTGGCAACAAATGCAAGATTTTTTTAAGGTTTTTTTTTTTTTTTTTTTTTTTTTAACTTGGCCCAGATTGTTAACTTATAGCATGAATCCTACTGATTAAAAGTTTTTTCTTGCATTTCTCATCAGCCATCACACATCAGTTCATGATTATTTATAGCATTATAGTGACATTGAAAGGGATTTATTTCAATTTATTCAGTCTTTATTAACACTCCACAGGGAACAGAGTGCAGCACCGCTGGCCTTTTCTCAGGCATAGCTGAGATGCTAAGAAGGGAGGAACTTCAGCACTAAAGGAAAAACTGAACCCGGTGAAGAGAAGCCCAGGAGGCAAGTTATCCCTGTAGGATTATCTGGGAAAAATATTAAATAGGTTTTAAGAAGGTTCAGGTGAGTTTATGAATGATCACTCCATTATTCAAGCGGATTTAGGGATGTTCTGTAAAATCCTCCATTTCTAAGCCGGCCTCATGGAGAGCAGCAGCAGAGGGAGGCAGAGGCTGAGCTGCTGCACTGGGGATTGGGGCCAGCGTGGAATTTCCCCTGCTCACAGGGAAAAGACAAGGCAGAAAACGGATGGTGGGAGGGCTGGCGACTCTTCCAAACGGCTATTCCTCATGCTTCCTGGCAATGAGCAGTCATGAAAGGGACAGGTTCATATGCGTCTACACCATGATTTTGCTGTGCCCCAATGTAACAGGAGGTTATAGACAACAGTTTTATTTGCATATATAACCTTTACTTGGCTTATTAACATATGCTGACTTAAATTCTGATGCACTGTCAAAGGAGAAAGCTGCTTAGGTTTTCAGCAAGCCCAGTATAAAAAAATCCAGGCATGCAACAAATAGGTAGTGAATATTCACTTTTAGATACATGTAAATATAAACAGAATTTTAAAAAAAATTTAGGGACAGGGTCTTGCTGTGTTACCCAGGCTGGAGTGCTGTGGCACGATCATAGCTCACTGTAGCCTTGAATTCCTGGGCTCAAGCAATCCTCCTGCTTAGCCTCCCAAGTAGCTAGGGCTATAGACGCATGTCATCATACCCCACTGATTTTCACAGTTTTCTTTTGTAGAGACAGGGTCTTGCTCTGTTTTGGCCAGGCTAGTCTCAAACTCCTGGCTTCAAGTGATCCTCCCACCTCAGCCTCCCAAAGTGCTGGGATTACAAGTGTGTGCCACTGAGCCTGGCCTCATTTTTATACATATAACCAAAGAGATTCATTAGGTTGTAACCTTCCGTTAGGCATTTAAGCATTTGGCTTTAGATTATTAATTACCCAAGAAGTCTCATTTTGAGGGCTATAGGCCATGCGAGGGGGATGAGATAAGAGTCTGGTGCCACTGTCCAGTTAAGAACAATTGGGACAGGCACTCCTGAAACGGTCTGCAAATCCATGGCAGAACTGGATCCGATACAGGACAACCCTGTTGACACATGGTTTAGAACACTGGCTCCAATTCAGGAGTAAGAGCTGTCCTTTACGCTGGGGGAGGAGCAACAGCCAACAGTTCCATGAATGGGTCCTTCCCAGCACTTCGTTCCTGGCATTCTGTGCCATCTGTAGATCACATGACAAGCAATTATGGATCCAGGGGTCTTCTAACATCCTTGCTATCCCAGGGAGGAGGACACAAGGATGAAAGCACATCCCTGGACTTTTGGTAGTGAAATTGCAGACTTAGATCCCAAGACAACATCACCAGCCTTCCCAGCAAAACAGAAAACTGGGCCATAGGCTGGAAGGAAAACCAGCAGCTGAGACCAGAGATGATTATGTCCCTCTTCTCCTTCATGCCTGGATTTGGCAGCAGGGTGGACAGGGCCAAAGGAGAGGAATGAATGAAACATTCTTATCAATGGCTTCGGATTTAATTCTCACTTGCTGACTTAAAACTGTTTTTAGTTGTTGGACATTGATTTGAGACTCTTTCCTCGGGGGAGTTAATACAGCAAAGAGAATTTAAACTTATTTTTGGTCTGATGAGGAGGATTTTGTAATGCCCTCTTAAGTTGGGATTCTATGCAAATGACTTCAAAGTGCGGTGCTAGTCCTGGCAGACAGGCAGAAGATAGTCGGGGAGAACGCCCACCTTTTACTTATTTAACAGTCTCCCCAGTAGGTGTTCTCCTGATACCCTGTAAGAATAAAACATGAAGGTCTGTAAACATGCAAGGCTGGGGTCCACACAGCCTGATGTCTGCAGTCAGGACGGTCTCTTATCACAGCCAAGCACTTACTAAAGGTCCTCTGTGCCCATTCAAAACCTTCCAGGTCCACCATACTTGCTATAATAATCACATACCCTAAATAAGGGGTAAGATGGTTGGGTGAGGTGGCTCATGCCTGTAACCCCAGCACTTTGGGAGGCTGAGGTGGGTGGATCACCTGGGTCAGAAGTTCAAGACCAGCCTGGCCAACATGGTGAAACCTCATCTCTACAAAAATACAAAACTTAGCTGGGCATTATGGCGGGTGCCTGCAGTCCCAGCTACTGAGGAGGCTGAGGCAGGAGAACTGCTTTGAACTCAGGAGATGGAGGTCACAGTGAGCTGCGATCGTACCATTGTACTCCAGCCTGGGTGACAGAGTGAGACTTCATCTCAAAAAAAATAAAATAAGGTGCAAGCTTATGGAGTAGAAGTGCAGAGGGAAAGATAAACTCTTCAAATCATTCACTGATTTTAAGAAAATTAAGATGAATGTTTTGGAAAGACTATACAAAGGTGAGTAATATTTCCTACAAAATGGGATGATAAAGACCCTGAAAAAAAAAGTAAACTCCCTGAGGGATTCTGCATTCAGATGACTCCACAATATAAACCCCAAATCCAGACTGAAATCGTAAGACCCAGACAGTGCATTATTAATGAGGCATAGGCAAAGGAGACAAGGAATTTCAACTGGGTGATCCAGACATCAAGAAAAAGCCTGAGCCCTGTGTCAAAAGATGGGTGGACAAATATTCACATTTATGTAGTTTCAGTTAAAGTCTTGAAAATGTATGTATATTATTTAAATAATTTTCTGATGTAATTACTTTTTAAAACTCACATATTGTTACTCAGTCTTGATTTAAGGGATATGAAGGCTTCTTAGGCCTAATTTATTAATTCATAAATGACTATGTTTATTGGATACATGGAATTTCTAAGATTCAGTACACCACAAGTATGCCTTATTTAACCTTTTTCTACTCTATTTGCAACTTGCCTCCCTGAAGCCTGTTTGCCAGTTTTCCAACGTCAGCACTCTGTTGAATTACTTCATTTGTAAAATCTCTTCTTCACCTCCTTCACCTTCCCTGACTGCCATTATTTTCTCCATCAGCCCTCACTTTTTGTTCAATGAGTAAACTGGAAAGATCTCTGAACCCTATGCACTAAGCCAGGTCACCCTTCCCAAGATGGCTGGAGAAAGGGCAGGTCAGTTTGGGCTGGTGGGGAGAATGCAGTCTATTCCTGGCATGGAGTGGATTTCAGGAAGGAAGAAGCAGGGACAGCAGATGACAAATCTCTGTTTGCCTGTGGCAAGAGTTCTGTGTGTACATTTAAACATGGGTGTGTGCAATTTTCAGAGGGTCTGCTTCTGCCCAAACAAAGCTTGGTTGCAAGGCAGCTGGGCAGTTGTCCACTTTTACTATCCTTATCCTTGCTCAGTGTAACAATTTATCTGTACAATTAATTCCATCACCAGGGTCTTTAGACACCTCTGCTCATTCAGCCAATCCCAAGCACTCATCCACAGGACACTGCCAATGATGCCATTTACTGAGCAGTTACTATGTGCTTGGCCCTGGTAAGTACCGGGTTAGCTTGTTTAAACTCCATGGCAACCTGTAAGACAGGTACCATCATACTCCAAGTTATGGATGATAAAAAACTCTCCAAACAGCTAAACAACATGGCTTAGGTCCCACAGTGAGCAGGGAGCTGGAACTTGGGCCCAGGAGGCCTGATAGGAGCCTACCTTCTTAACCATGAGGTCAGACTGCCTCCACATGCAGGACACTGCCCTGGATTGGGGACCAGGGGGAGGGGGAACAGTGTCTGCTCCTGAGCTGTTCCCAAACCTTCCTTGAATGGTCTTTGCACAAAATGCATTCCTTGGGGACTCACTGACCTGGTGTTTGGATTTCTATCAGGTCCCTGCTTGGGCTCAGCATGAAGCTTGATGAAATATGAACAAAGCAAAGAAAATTAAGAGAATATACCTGGAAGTCATTCGAGTTTGCATTTTGCTGAAGCCCATTTTATCTGCATGCCTACAGAAAGTTTCCTAACCAGGGAACCCAGAAAGCTCAAAACCTGTCCTGGGGGGTGAGCAGCCTCAAACTCCTCCTCACAAGCATTTGGGAGCCATCTGAGCAGGCAGGGAACCTGGCAGAGGTGGCAGAAGCATGGCACCTAGGGAGAGGAATTCTGACAGCAACCCCTTTGGCAAGGCAAAAGGAGCGAGACAGAGGATTCTCAGGTAGCCCCAAGGCACCACAGCATAATGGAATATTTACTGCAAAGCCTCCCAGGCCCATCCTTGCCAAGGGATTCTTACATGAGGATTTGCCTACGTCCACCCAACTCAACCCACACCCACAATCTCAAAGCTGGGCCTCCTCAGTGGGCGCCAACACTTTCACTTCTCCGAGGTACAGAACCTAAGATGGGGATCTGATGTCCCTAAAAATTCAGAGACTTGACCTTGGCTGCACTCATTCTACATCTTGATCCCCCATTCTTGATTTCGGGCCTTTCCTGGGTCAAGCAAACCAGCCACCTCTTCATATGGCAGAGCAGTCCAGAACTCCTGGATTAGGGGCAAGAGGTTTAAGGACCTTGGGAAGAGGTATATTCTCTTTGTTTTATAAACAGAGCACCAAGACAGAGTGGAATGCCTTGCTCTCCATGTCAGGACCAGATCAGAAATTGAGAGTTTTAACTCCACATCTCTCTAACCTTGTTTTGGGCCATGCTCCGATTGCAGACTCTTGTAAAAGTTCATTTGTGAGACAGTGGTTTAGGAATCAATATTCTACTGGGTCAATTTTTTTTTTTTTTTTTTTTTTTAAGAGATAGGGTTTCACCATGTTGGCCAGGCTGGTCTCGAACTCCTGACCTCAGGTGATCCACCCACCTCGGCCTCCCAAAGTGCTGGGATTACAGGCGTGAGCCACTGTGCCCAGTCTCTACTGGGTCAATGTTATAGATCATGTTTGGGTTTCCAGACTAGTCCACAATGGTCAAGTAAACCCACATGGGGCTGA
>CAUYQU010069922.1:0-48562 GCA_963574635.1 Cheracebus regulus
TTTCTCTCTTTTTCTAAACTCTCTTCCTCTTTCTCTTTCATTTTTTCTTTCTTTTGCTGTTTCTTTCTTTCTCCTTTTCTCTCTTTTTCTAAAATCTCTTCCTCTTCCTTTCTCTCTTTCATTCTTTTTATAAAAAAAAAAAAAATAAAAAAAAAAGATTTTACTTCTGTCTTGGAGACATCTGATGAGAAAGGTGGTGTGTTGTGACCTCAACCAGCTCAGAACAATTAAATAAAATGTGATATCTCAAATGGACTGGAACACCTCTACAATTTTCCAGTATACCTTTTGGGAGAGAAGAAGTAAATTTGGAGCTTGGCCTTTCAGGGACTGGGATTCACTGAGATATCAGGTCTCTTCTATTGCAAATAGAAAGCAGTTTTTATATAAGGGTTGTAACTGTTGCCCATCCATCTGCAGGGTACATGCTTTTATGGGTTATTTATTTAAAAAAGTAATTAAAGAGTTGTGTTAGACCATTTTTTCTTGAGACAGGGTCTTGTTCTGTCACCCAGACTAGAGTGTAGTGGCACAATCTTGGCTTACTGCAGCCTCGACCTCCCAGGCACAAGTGATCCTCCCACCTCAGCCTCCTGAGTAGCTGGGACTATAGGTGAACACCACCATGCCCAGCTAATTTTTTTTTTTAATATTTTTTGTAGAGATGGAATTTTACCATGTTGCCCAGGCTGGTCTCAAACTCCTGGGCTCAAGCATTCCCCCTACCTCAGCCTACAAAAGTGCTGGGATTACAGGCATGAGCCACCACGCCTGGCCTAAACCATTTTTGTTCTCATCCAATGGTCTGCAGTCGTGAACCGCTGGTCAAAGTTAGGAGTGCTAGCTGTGACACTGGAGTGGATGGAAGTATGCTGGCCCACAAAGGGATCAGATTCATGACCTTGGCCCTACTACCAGTAAACCAACTAGGATGTCGGCCCAGAAGCCTGGCAAAGAGGGAGCTTGGCCACAACTCCCTTGAGAAAGTGCAGACTACTCTGCAGATGACCAATTCCAGATCCCCATGATTTCTGGGCAATCTGCCCTCCGGTCCCTGGTGACCAGCTTCCCCTCACCCCAAATGGCTTCCTGTGTGAAATGGGCTTCCTACTTCATCAGGTGAGAATAAGTCAAGATAAATGACACTCAAGCGTGTGTCAAGATGGTTAGGAGGAGGGGCTGGGAACTCGGCACATCTGAGTCTGCATCCCAGTGCTGCTGCTTGGTGCTATCTGGTCTTGGGCAAGTTGCTTAATTTCTCTAAACCTTATTTCCTCATGTTTAAAAAGGGGATGGTGATAGCTGCTACTTCATGTGTTTGCTGGGTGATTAAATGAGAAAAGGCATGTAACGTGTTGAGCACTATGCTTGGAAGACAGTAGGTACTCACTTGGTGGTAGATCTTCTTCATACATCATACATTCTTAACATTGTGAACAGTAATAATAAGAAGCTGTATCGAAAGTGATGACAAGAAGACAGGGCCGTGGTGGCTGCGGTCTCAGGACACAACCCCAGTCGCTCCTGCCTGCCTTCCCCCGAGGTGACCCATTTAGATGAGGCTTCTGAGTGAGGTGAGAATCCTGGCCTGCATCAGGCTGCCTGGGCATGACCCCTGAGGTGGCAGCCACGGGAGGGGAGCAGAAGGGGCAGGGGAGAAAGAGGGTGCTAGTGGGAGAGCTGGGACTCTGAGGAGGAAGTGGGTTTGTGGTAGGGAGAGGGAGGGGTAAAGAAGAGGGATGGGCAGAGCTTGAGAGGTTTTTAGCAGAAAGGAAGGCAGTTGAGCAGAAAAAAAAAATCCACTTGTGTCTTATTGGCCTCTTGCTGTCATTTGCTGAAAACAAGGACTCAGATAAACCAACACAAATCATCTCAGGCCTTTCACAAAACTCAGGGCTTTCTCTTTTTGTATCTTGCATGGGGCAGGAGAGAGGTGCAATCTCATCACTGTCCTATCTGCAGCTCCAAAGAAGAAAAAAACAGGCTGTGTTTTTCAGATGGTCAGACCATCAGACCAAGATCTAATGTGCCTTTTTCAGCTTAAAAGTCTTGTTGCACAACCTGGTGTTATTTCCACAGGCAACTGAAGTAACTCTGCTCTTGAAATCCTGCCCCATGTGACTCCTTTTTTCTTGTTTGTTAGCTCAATAACTAAATAGTCATGACAGGAAAAGAATCCCCCCATTCTGTGAGGCGGGGTGGGAGGTCAGTAGTACTCCATGGACATCTCCAGGGAGGGCACATTATAACCTGTGAACTTGAGACAAGGGAAACAGAGCTGGTCCCCACGCTCAGGGGCCTAGCGTAATGCTTTGTGTCGTTCTTCAGCCACAGTTATTCAGCCGAGAGGCAGCTCGGTGTAGACAGAATGATTCAAGAAGAGCCATGCCCCATGGAACACTGGGCAGGTTCTCCTATCACAACAGGAAGCAAAGTCACAGGAGAGCAGGATGTCAAAAGCGAGGTTTCTTCAGCATCTGTGGAGACACCAACTTGCCTCCTCCCCCTCCCCCATAGGTTCATCTTTGGTAGGCCACTCACTTTTCCAGATTCGTTTTTAGACCTTCATCCTCAAACTTTAATCAGGTTTTATATGGGGAAGGGGCCGGGGTGATCCCCAGCGGATCTGTTTGACTCTGCCTCTCCTCATGTCACCCCCGAAATGGCCTATTGTTTGGAACAGTCTGTTGTTTGAAATATCTCAGCTTGGTTGTTCTGTCCTTACCTCATTTCGCACATTCAAAATCAATCCCTCAATCTCATCTCCCAAATCATCTGTTTCCTTATTTCCATTAAACAGGATTGCCATTTATCCCATTGTTCAAGTACTACTTTGCCTCACTCATACTAGCTTCATAAATGGTCACCAGCAGATTCTGCTGATTCTTGATTCATCTGAAATGTCCCTTGTCACTGTCACTCCTGTACAGTACAAGCTTTAATCACTTCTTCGTGCCTGGACCTGGGTAACAGCCCCTTCCCAGACCTCTCGGATGCATGCCAGCATCATCCATATTATTCTGCCTGGAACACAGATCACATCATTCTCTTGTGCACAGAAGCCTCATCACTGACTGTAGTACAAGGTCCAGCTGGGCGCCCCGCCTGAAGTTTCCCACATTCCTCTCCAGTCTGGCCACCAACTTCCCCAGGCAATCTCTCATTTCCTGAAAAGATACCCACACTCCTGCCATGCTGTTTTAATACCACACTTACCTAGTATGGGAGATGCTAACACACAGGAAGGGAGAGAGGGAGGGACGGAGGAAGGGAGGAAGGAAATGCGCAGCTCCATCTCCCCTACAAACCTTTCTTCAGTGGCTCTAGTCCTTGCTACTACACCTTTTTTAAAAATTTATTTATTTATTTATTTATTTAAAGACGGGGTTTCACCGTGTTGGTCAGGCTGGTCTTGAACTCCTAACCTCAGGTGATCCGCCCGCCTTGGCCTCCAAAGTGTTTGGATTACAGGCGTGAGCCACCACGCCCGGCCCGCTACTACACCCTTGTCTGAATTCCTCCATCATCAGTGTCTACACCACTCATTAAAAAACAGACAAGTTATAGGTGATGTACAGGTGTGTTAAAAAAACAATAAAAAGCAAACAAGCAAACCACTTTCATTATGAACATTTCCAAACTTACATAAAAACCCCTTAGGACCCCATTAACTAGTTCCAGTAGCCATCAAGCTTGCCATACGTATTTCATCTATCCTCCCTCTACCTCCCCACCTTTTTGCTTTTTTACTGAAGCATTTTAAAGCAAATTATAGGCATTATGTCAACTTATTCCCAAATATTTTAGCATGTATCTTAGAAAGGGTAATTTCTTCCATCACCACAATGCCAAAATTTATAATTTCTTCTTATCAACAGTCTACATTGAACTTCCCCAAACTTAGCCAGGTGTGATGGCAGGTACCTGTAACTCCAGCTACTCAGGAGGCTGAGGCAGGAGAATCATTTGAGCCCAGAAGGCGGAGGCTACAGTGGGTTGAGATCATGCCACTGCATTTCAGCCTGGGCAACAAGAGTGAAACTCCATCTTAAAAAATAAAATAAAAGTTAGTTTTCAGAGGGTTTTAATCAGGATCCAGATAAGGTCAGGTCCCTTACTTATCGATTGTACTTGATTATATCTGCGAGGCCTCTTTTAAATCCTTCTTCTTCTTCTTCTTCTTCTTCTTCTTCTTTTTTTTTTTTTTTTTTTGAGATGGAGTTTTGCTCTGTCACCGAGGCCAGAGTGGAATGGCATGATCTTGGCTCACTGCAACCTCCACCTCCTGGGTTCAAGCAATTCTCTGCCTCAGCCTCCTGAGTAGCTGGGATTACAGGCACTTGCCACCATGCCTGACAAATTTTTGTATTTTTAGTAGAGACAGGGTATCACCACCTTGGCCAGGCTGGTCTTGAACTCCTGACTTCATGATCCACCTGCCTCAGCCTCCCAAAGTGCTGGGATTACAGGCGTGAGCCTCCACACCGGCTTTATTTATTTATTTTGAGATGATTTTGTTCTGTCCCCCAGGCTGGAGTGCATCCCAGAGTGGAGTATAGTGGCATGATCACTACTTACTGCAACCCAAACCTCCCAAGCTCAAGCAATCCTCCCACCTCAGCCTCCTGAGTAGCTGAGACAACACACATGCACCACCATGCCTGGCTAATTTTTGTATTTTTTGTAGATACGGGTTTTTTTTGGAGTGAAGCCCAGGCTGTGGTGCAGTGGTGTGATCTTGGCTCACTGCAGCCTCCGCCTTCCAGGCTTAAGAGATTCTCCTGCCTCAGCCTCCAGAGTAGCTAGGATTACAGGCACACAAAAACACACCTGGCTAATTTTTGTATTTTTAGTAGAAACGGGGTTTCACCATGTTGGCCAGGCTGGTCTTGAACTTTTGACCTCAAGTGATCCGCCAGGCTTGGCCTCGCAAAGTGCTGGGATTGGAGGCCTGAGCCACCCCACCCAGCCCAGGGTTTTGCTATGTCACCCAGCCGAGGCTGGTCTCTAACTCCTGGGCTCAAGCAGTCCTGCTACCTCGGCCTGCCAAAGTGCTGGGATTACAGGTGTGCGCCACCATGCCCAGCCCTTTAACTCTTTTTGTTTTGTTTTTGTGGGAACAGAGTCTCACTCTGTCGCCCATGCTGCAGTGCATGGTGCGATCTCGGCTCACTGCAACCTCTGCCTCCCTGGTTCAAATGATTCTCCTGCCTCAGCCTCCTGAGTAGCTGGGATTACAGGCATGTACCACCACAGCAGCTAATTTCTGTATTTTTAGTAGAGATGCGGTTTCACCTTGTTGGTCAGGCTGGTCACCAACTCCTGACCTCATGATCCACCCGCCTTGGCCTCCCAAAGTGCTGGGATTACAGGCGTGAGCCACCATGCCTGGCCACCCTGTAACTCTTTTTAAGCTAGAATAGTCTCTCCTTTACTTTTCCCCCTAAATTAATTGTCCTGTAGAATCCACATTCTGGATCTGCTGATTGGTTCCCTGTGATATCATTTATAGCCTACTCATTATACCTTGTCTTGATCTGTTTTTTTTTTTTTTTTTTTGAGATGGAGTTTCACTCTGTTATCCAGGCTGGAGTGCAATGGTGAGATCTTGACTCACTGCAACCTCCACCTTCCAGGTTAAAATGATTCTCCTACCTTAGCCTCCTGAGTAGCTGGAATTACAGGTGTGTGCCACCACGCCCAGCTAATTTTTGTATTTTTAGTAGAGACGGAGTTTCACCATGTTAGCCAGGCTGGTCTTTGAACTCCTGACCACAGGAGATCTGTTGGCCTCAGCCTCCTAAAGTGCTGGGATTACAGGTGTGAGCCACCATGCCTGGCCTTGATCTATCTTTGACCTAACTTTTGTATATGTAATTATAGGCTCCCAAAGAAGAAGTATTGTGTGTATGTGCAAATGAGTGTGTGTGTGTGTGAGAGAGAGAGTGTGTGTGTGTGTGTGTGTGGGTGTGTGGGTGTGGGTGTGTTTGGCTTCAATGTTACAAAGAGTTTTCCACACTACATCCTCAATAAACACTTGCTGAACAACATTTATTAAGTGTACTACCTGAAGAATCGTGTACTAGGGAGAGATATAGAGGAAAAAATGAGACAGATTCCTAACCTTGGTGTTTCTAGTTCTGTTTATACAGGACAGTAGTTCTCAAATGTGAGAGGGCTTATTAAAAGCACAGACTACTGGGTCCTAACCCCAGAGTTCCTGATTCAGTCGGCCTGGGATGAGTCCTGAGAATCTGCATCTTTTTTTTTTTCTTCTTTTCATTTTTTTCTTCCATGAGGCTGAAGGTTTGTAAGGTTGAGAGAGGCATGATGTGCAGCAGAAGCCTTTCCCAGGCCGGATCCTGTCAGCTTCAAGCAAGGGTCTCTCAGGGTATAAAGGGTATGCCTGCTCCTCTGCCTCCTACAGTAACTCATGCCATCCCTGCACAGGACTACCACAGGGCAAGATGTGACTGAGGCTTTTTGCCACTGCCACTGCTCCAGTATCTGCCATTCAGATATGGAAGGAATAGATGTCCTATGGAAGCAGCGGGCAAAATGAAAAAAAACTTTAAAGTCTTTTAAGAGCATCCTATTAAATAGAATCAAAGTGACTAAGCAAAAAAATTTTGTAATTTTGCTCAATGCTCCCAAATAGACTTTTTTCTATCCTAGGCTTATTTCTTTTCCTGTGGATAATAGCTGTTTCTTAGTTTTCCTTATAATTCCTGTTATTCTTTCTATCCTCTTCCTTATTCCTGGGCAGGGGGTGCAGATTCCTTTTCCTTCCAACCACCCCTTATACTTGGGCATTTCCCATGCTCTAAACTCACCCGTCATCTATTCTTACTAATAGACTCTCTTTGAGAAACATTATGTACTTTGATAGCTTGAACTTTCCACTCATATGTTCATGGCTCCCCCCAAAAAATATCTCCAGCCCAGACCTCTCTCTTGAGCTCAGACCATCATGCCAACTTCCTGCTGGATGTCTCCACCTGATGACGCACAGGTACCTCCAACTCCATACATCTAATCCAACTTATTTGCTCCATCCCAATACTTACCTCTTATCCCCTTACCTTATATCCTATCCCCGTTCCTCCAAACTCATTGATGGCATCAATATCTCTTGAGTTGTTCAAGCTTGAAATCATGGAGTTCTCTTCAATTATTTTCTTTTCCTCACCTATCCTCACCCTAATTGTTCACCAAGGCCCATCTTTTCACTCTTGAACTATCTGGATAATTCATTATCTTCTTGCAATCTCCCCTGCCTCTGACTTGGTTCCAATCCTTATCATCTCTTTCCTGAGTCACTGCAATGTAATAATGATAGCTGCTATATATATTGAGTGCCTACTCTGTATCAGAAACAGTGCTCAAATCCTTATATACCAACTACATCTGTTTTCTGCTGCTATAACAGAATACCACAGACTGGGTAGCTAATAAAGAATAGAAAATTATTTGGTTTGTGGTTCTGGAGCCCAGGAAGAGCAAGAGCATGGCACCAGTATCCAGCAAGGGCCTTGTATTGCATTATCCCACGGCAGAAGGTCAAGAGGGTCTGTGAGACAGAGAGAGATGGGGACTGAACTTATGTTTTTTTTTTTTTTTTAGTCTGAATTTATCTTTTTATCAGAAGCCTGTTCCTGTAATAAATAGCCCATTCCCATGATAACAGCATTAATCTATTTATGAAGGTAGAACCATAACATAACCAATTACCTCTTAAAGCTTCTATCACTATGAAACCATCCTGAGCAACATAGCAAGATCCTGTCTCTACAAAAAAGAAAAAAAATTAAAAATTAGCCAGGCATGGTGGTGTGCATCTGTGGTTTCAGCTACTCAGGAGGCTGAGATGGGAGGATTGCTTGAATCTGGGAGGTCAAGACTGCAATGAGCCATGATTATACCATTGCACTCCAGCCTGGTCAACAGAATGAGACCCCATCTCGAATAAATAAAAAATAAAGGTTTTACCTCTTAAACTGTTGTAACAATGGCAATTAAATTTCAACATGAGTTTTCAAGGGGATATTCAAACCATACATATACCTTATATTTTTTCTTTTTGACTGTTTTACAATAAATATTATATCATAATTACTAATCAATGGGGTAGCCATTATCATCCCCATTTTATAGGTGAGAAAACCAAAGTCTTAAAAATACTAAGTAACTTGCCCAAGATCTCCTGCTTTTGAGTAAGTTGTGGAGACAAGAGCCTGTATTCTTAAACACTGCCATGTAGTGATGTGGTCCCGACCTTGGTGGCATACTAGAGTCATCTGAGGAGTTTTTAAAGACTACCGTTTTCCTAGACTCGACCCAGACTAACTGAATCCAAATCTCTGAGGGTTTGGCCTGCCCTTGCGTATTTTTAAATCCTCCTCAAGTGAGTCTTCTCAAGACTGAGAACCCTTGCATTACTGCCTGTATGCATAACCACTTTCTCTACTCTACTCTGAATCTTCCTCCAGACTGCTGTTTAATTGTTCTTTTGAAGCACTGCAGTGATGATGCAACTATCCTGCTCAGGCACCTCCAGTGGTTCCTTTCCGCCTATACAATAGGGGCCAACATCCTCCGTGGAGCAGCCAGACCGTTCTTAGTTTGCATGCCCATCTGTGAGCCCCTCTTCCCTTAGTCTTTACCTGCAGCTACACCACAGGCTTGAGATTTCCAGTACCCTTGCATATGTTATTTGCTCAGCCTAAAGTGGCCTTTTCTCCTTCCTTCCCACCCCACCCAACCTTAACTCCCTGACAAACAGCTCCTCTTTTTGCTCTGAGACACAGTTAAAATGTTATCTCTACAATATCCCCAGGTAGTATTAATTTCCCCAGCCTTTTGTTCTCTTTGTAATTTGCCTAATTACTCTGAATTGCAATCATTTATTTACACATTTGTCGCCCTCAAAAGGCTTTGAGTCTCAAGAAGCCCTGTGTCTTGTTCATATTTTTACCCCCATGACAGGCACTCAGTAAATTAGGAAAGAATGACCCTTGTCCAGCTGGTTCTATCAGGCAGTGGTGAAGAACAGAGTCCCCAGAGTCAGATGAGTCTAAATCCCAGTTCCGTTCCCTTACTAGCTGTTTGGCCACCTACTTGAGACTAACCTTATCTACCCTCTCTCTGGCTTAGTCTTCTCATCTGTAAAATGGGGATAATGATAGTACCTACCTCATAAAGTGGCCATAAGAATTAAGTGAGATTAATCTATATCAAGGGACCTGGGACCAGCACAGCACCTAGCACATAGCAAGTACTCACTCTCCATTGTTATTATTATTAGCTTAGCAAACAGCCTTCCAATATATTGATACCACTTATGGAAGATTACATCTGTGTGTGTGTGTGTGTGTGTGTGTGTGTGTGTGTGTGTGTGTGTGTATGTAGAAATACATGGGAAAATGTCCACTAAAGTGATATTTTGTGGGTTTTTTAACTTATATTTTTCTTTACTGTTTGCTTCACAATAAATATCGATTTTTATACATACACTTAGCCACTTCAACTTCCAAAATATACCCATACATACACATAAACACTCCAACCCATAATATACATACACAAACCCCACCAACACACACCCACAACCACACAAACACACGTTCTCCCTAAGGAGGCAGGAACTCTGACTTCAGATGTGTCCCAAGCTCAGAGACATTGAAAACGTGTCTACATCGCAGGAATGTTTAGACTTTAGGCCATCTCTGGCTCACAACCAGTAGCGGGGAGCAGAGAGTCCACCAGCTCTGGAATAAGAAAGTGGCATGCCGATCCATCCAAGCCTTCAAGTAAACAGCCAATCCAGGTGTCTGGATACAGACTCCCTTATGAAATGCAGGCCGTGGAGGAGAGCCCCACCTATGCTGATTTCTCTCACGAGTTGGAAGTATACAGGTGAGGCGTGGAGGGCTGGACCCACCGTACAACACACAGAAGAATGCTGGGAAGATAACTGTCTCTCAGACCGTGCTGTTCAGAGGAAAAGGAACTAAGTACTGTCAAAAAATGATTTATTTTTAGTCCTAAAAGCTTAGGAAATTCAAGAAGAACTGGATGAATGGATGGAGCTAAATCCTACATTTTCATTGGAACTTCCTTTTTCTTTCACTGAAAAACTTGTAATGACTTTTGAACTGGCTTTAGCCCTTAGACTGCAATTTCACTATAGTTTTATATCAAATGTATTATCATAATTAGCCTACTCCATGTTAGAGTGTATGGTGACCAAGAAAAATCAGATGCCACAATGACTCCCAGAATTCAAACCTGCTTTTTCTGTTGCCTCAGAAATGAGGCAAATCTTTGGACCTGTGTGCCAACCCCGACATTTGGAGAAGAATCTGGGGACATCTATAGCAAACAAAACAGAACCCTATCCAGTTTCATAGGGTAGGCACCGGTGCCAGTCCCCAGTTTGGAGTCAGGTAGGGAAGTCACAGCATCAGGAAGAACCTATAGCTGCCTGACTTAAGGCAGCAAAGAAAGGGAGAATCCCTTTGCTTAAAAAGACATGATCTCAGGCTGGGTGTGGTGGCTCATGCCTGTAATCCCAGCACTTTGTGAGGCTGAGTTGGGAGGATCACTTGAGGCCAGGAGTTTGAGACCAGCCTGGCCAACATGGTAAAACCCTGTTTCTACTAAAAATAAAAATAAAAAAAATTGGTCATGCACATGCCTGTAGTCCCAGCTACTTGAAAGCCTGAGACAGGAGAATCGCTCGAACTCTGGAGGTGAAGGTTGCAGTGAGCCGAGATCTTGACCCTGCACTCCCCTGAAACAATTAGAAGAAAGTATCTAGCATTCTATCTTGGGCTATAGAGATCCTGTGTTGAAATTTGCAGAAATATGTAAGAAACTGGCCAGGGCTACCACATACAGACACAGAGGTTATACAGTATGTGATCTACACAACTCACCTTCCATACTTAGAATGTGTGCTGCACAACTTAGCATTGAGTTATATACTGTCTCTTGTAACACAGATTATCCCAATCATCACCAGGCAAATGAGAAACAACTCAGGCAACAAATGAAGAGAAAGTAGCATTAATAATAAATATATTACTAACTTGCAGCTTCCTCTTGTGAATCAGGACCTCAGCTTTTCTTCCATCACCCTCAAATTTCCCAGTTCTTTCTTTTCTAAAATTGAGGTATACGTATGTAGTTACATATCATAAAATGTGCCATTTTTAAGTGTACAATTCAGTGGCTTTTAGTATTTCACAACTCTGTGCAACCATTACCACTATCTAGTTCCAGAATATTTTCAACACTGAAAAAGAAACTCCCTACCCATGAAGCCGTCACTTCCCATTAATTCCCACCTCCTCCCAGCCCCTGGCAACCATTAATTTGCTTTCTGTCTCTATGGCTTTGCCTGTTCTGGACATTTCATATAAATGGAACCAAACAATATATGGCCTTTTATGACTGGCTTCTTGCCTTAGCATGTTGTCAAAGTACATCTGTGTGATCATATGTGTTGGTGCTTCATTCATTCTCCCAGTTATCTCTGGGCAGCCCAGATGGTGGTTCTCATGCACTCAGGCCTAAGTCTGCTCATGCACATCTGCCCCCCAGAAGCCACTGGAAGAAGGGCCTCAAAGCTGCTCCCTCTGCCCACTTTGAGGATGTTATTTTCCCACATGGGTTTCATCACTTGATATTCTTCAAACTGCAGACCCTTGAGATGTCAAATGATATTCAGTTCCCGTCAATCCTCTCCTCTCTGCACTAGAGGTACATTGTGTGCAGACCTGGGGGTGCTGTCTCTCCCTGCCTGAATGCTTGCACTCAAGAATGGCATTAGGTCATTCTTGCATTACTAAACAAAAAAAACCTGAGGCTGGGTAATTTATAAAGAAAAAAAGTTTGATTGGCTCACCCTTCTGCAGACAGTACAAGGAGCATGGTACTGGCATCTACTTTTGGTGAGGGCCGCAGGAGGTTTACAATCATGGTGGAAGGCGGAGGGGGAGCAGGCGTCTCACATGGCAAGAGTGAGAGCAAGAGAGAGAGCCAGGGGAGGTGCATACACTTTTAAACAACCAAATCTCATGAAGACTCACTGTCTATCACTAGGATAGGACAGCACCAAGCCATGAGGACTTCTCCCCCATGACCCAAAGACCTCCCACCAGGTCCCACCTCCAACACTGGGAATTACATCTCAACATGAGGCTTGGAGGGGACATCCAAATTATATCACCTGGCTCCTTAGGAAGGCACCATCTTCAGCTTTTAATTACATCTCCTTCTGGTGTCTGAAAACAGGCCTGCTCTTCCATTCCCCCATCTCTCACTCACTCTGATCCTAGAGACTTGGGTTAGGAGAGCACCTGCGACAAAACAAACTCTGTCTTCGGCTAGGTTTCCTCAGAAGCACATCTTAAGAAAAGAATTGATGTGGAAGTGATTTTTTAAGGATGTGTTCCCAGGAAAAACCAGTAGGGCATGGGAAGATAGAATGGGGAATATATGGAAGCCAGAAAAGGATATGGAATCAAGTGAAATCCCACAGAGGGTAACTTGAGCTCCATCCCACAGGGCAGTTACAGTGTAAGTGACACCTCAGAGTCAGGTGTTGACTCACCAGACCTGTCAGTCACTGGGTAAGGGTTGCTCTCTGGGTGTGTAAAGTACAGATCCTTCAGCACTCTGTGCCCTCATGCAATGGGGGTCCTGGCAGCCTGAAAGCAGCCATTTGACATAGAGATGCAGGAGCTGGCTGTTAGAAGTGAAAGCACGAATTTCTGCTATGCTGTTCCTCAAGGTTTCCTTTTCCAACAAATAAATCAGAACCTCCTACATCACAGTGCTAAGCATTTAGTATTTGTAATAGAGAGAAAGAGACAGAAGGAAAGAGAGGAGGCTTCACTAGAGGCCTAAAAGTAACTTTTTACAATCATAATTTTCTTTTGAATCATTTGAAAAAATAAGAGTACATTATATACATCTCTGGCTAACTTTTCCACTTACTGTACATACTTTGGCATGTGCAAAAGAAAAAGAAACCAGTACCTGCTGGATGGTTGATGTAAAAAAAGGAAACACAGGCCAGGCATGGTGGCTCATGCCTGTAATCCCAGCACTTTGGGAGGCCAAGGTGAGTGAATCACCTGATGTCAGGAGTTCAAGACCAGCCTGAGCAACATGGTGAAACCCCATCTCTACTAAAAATAGAAAAATTAGCCGGGCGTGGTGACGCATGCCTGTAATCCCAGCTACTCAGAAGGTTGAGGCAGAAGAATTGCTTGAACCAGGGAGGCAGAGGTTGCAGTGAGCTGAGATTGCACCATTGCATGCTCTGTCTCAAAAAGAAAAAGAAACACTCAGGGAAATCTGCTTCATGAAGATCAAGGTGATGAAGTTGATTGTCAATAAAGTATCCAGTGTTTGATAAGCCAGGGATGCATAATAATGTTGTACTTCTCATCCTGGGTGTTAAAGGATCCCTCTCTGGTGTCTGGAATGAATTTCATTTTTTAAAAAAACACAGTCTTGCTCTGTTGCCCAGGCTGAAGTGCAGTGGCATGATCTCCGCTTGGCTCACTGCAACCTCTGCCTCCTGGGTTCAAGAGATTCTCCTGCCTCAGCCTCCCAAGTAGCTGGGATTACATACATGCATAACCACATTTGGCTAATTTTTGTATTTTTATATTATTATTATTTTCTAGTTGGAGTTTTGCTCTTGCTGCCCAGGCTGGAGCACAATGGCACGATCTTGGCTCACTGCAACCTCTGCCTCCAGGGTTCAAGCAATTCTCCTGCCTCAGCCTCCCCAGTAGCTGGGATTACAGGCTCATGCCAACACACCTGGCTAATAATTTTTGTATTTTTAATAGAGATGGGTTTCACCATGTTGGCTAGGCTGGTCTCGAACTCCTGACCTCAGGTGATCCACCCACCTCAGCCTCCCAAAGTGCTGAGATTACAGGGGTGAGCCACTGCGCCCGGCCATGAATCTCATTTTCATTTTCTATACACATAGGAACCCAGGGAGCAGAGAACACAGCTCTCTAACTGACTTGGGAATGCTGCTGAACCTCTTTGTTTTCATCTTTCCTCAACATCTTCGTCTCCCTCCCAAGGTTGATGTAAAGATGAAATCAATGGATATAAAAAGACTTTGAGAAACAAGGTTAAATGGTTTTTGTATTTTTACAAAGAAATATTGGAGAGGAAAAGATTCAAAGAATGAGACTGAGAAGGTTCCCTTGAGTCCTCAGTGAAGTTCCAGCCTCAGTGGGAATTCCCCATGACCGTAGATCTGGCCTGCGGCTGTACTCATTAACCCCACCATTAGCAGCTACTTAGACCTTTGAGGCCGCAGCTGGACTAATCAGTAAAGGTCCATGAAAGCCCCCTGGCAGAACTAAGGTCAGGAGAGAAGGCAAAAGGGGAATACAAGATAGGGTGAGGGGCGGGAAACAGATGAGAGAGCGAGAAGGAGAAAAGACAGGGGCAGGGCAGGGGAAGTGTAATGCATTTATCACTTCTCAATAAATGTATTAAGAAGTAAGGAGTAAAGAACAGACAGGAAACAGAAATGACCATGCTGGACAAAGACAGACACCATTAGCAGCTCCTTCTGTGACATTCACAACCTGGGCTTCCCAGGCACCCATTCGACGATAGAGGCCACGTCAGCCACATACTCTTCACAGCCCTGTTCCCAACTCTCAACCTGCCTTTCCAAATTATTTAAGGGGATAAGAGTTGGGGAAGGTCTCCAAGAAAATCTGACCTTGACCCCCACAGCTCTCCGGCAGGTTTGGGCAGAAGGTGGCTAGGAGAGCCCGGAAGCAGAAGCCCGGAGCCGGCTGGGAAACAGAGGGCCCTCAGTAAGCGTGCCAGCCTCTAAACTGTCTTTTTGTTTTGCAGGCTTTACCGAACACAGTTTTATTTCATGTGACTGTGCTATTTCAGGAGAAGTAAATATTGCCGGCGGTCTGTTTTAAAAGGCCAATGACCTGAAATGTTGTGGGTTTTTTGTCTTTTCTTTTCCATTTGAATTATCTCCAAGAGGCAGGCTTGCCCAAGTATCGTGCAGTTTTAACTCACTGGCTTTTGGTTCTAACTTTCCCTTTTTGTCTCGTGATAGGCTGGACTGGCCAACAAGAGAGCAAAAATATGAAGATAAAGAGGCAAAGAGCTGACCTGGGCTCCAGGAAAGAAGCGGGGGGATGTCCAGGGTGTAACCCGGAAGAGGGCAGGGAGCCATAGGCCCTCTGCTGCCTTCACTGTTTCCGGAGCTGGTGTTTGACCTATAATTATAGGCTCTTTCCTCTGATTTCCTCTGTGAAAATAGCAACATTCAGACTAAGCACAGAGTAGAAAAAAACACACTACATAAAAGATCAGGGATTTATAAATATGGTCAAAATTACAGGATTGCTACCCCTATGGTTTAGTTCGCTAAAGAGAAGGTTGAGAAGAGAGAGCACAGTACTTCAAACTTGACTCAGGTACTAAAATACCTAGGTGTGCCTCTTTGGGGGTCAAATCAGGGAGAGATTCACTGCAATTATTTTTTCACTGGATGTCAAAACATGGTAAAAATGGATGTCCCTGGCCAGGCACGTCCCGCTCACAGGATTTTTATTTTCACTTCTTAAGAATCCTCACTCATAGGCCAGGTGTGGTGGCTCACACCTGTAATCCTAGCACTTTGGGAGGCCGAGGTGGGTGGATCACCTGAGGTCAGGAGTTCAAGACCAGCCTGGCCATCATGATGAAACCTCATCTTAAAAAAAAAAAAAAAAAAAAAAAAAAAAGAATTATCACTCATCATCTAATTGTTCTGCCTCCTCATCAAACTTATTATATCTAAAGAGTAGCTAGGGTGAAGGATATCCTGGTCTTATCCCACTACCTCCCAACCTTCTAAGACCTGCTTTTCCCCTGGACATTGTGTTCATATTGGAAACATCATGTTCTTATATGCTCCAGAACCTGGTCACAGCTGGAACACACATCGGACCTCCCATTGGGATTTCTTAACTTAGAACAAGTGAAAGATCATCTAAGTTTATCTTTAGTAATAGAAACTGTCCTATTTTTCTATGGACATATGAAATAGTCCCCACATATGGGGGCCAGGTGTGATGGCTCGTGCCCATAATCCCAGCACTTTGGGAGGCCAAGGCAGGTGGATCACCTGAGGGCAGGAGTTCGAGAGCAGCCTGGCCAACATGGTGAAACCCAACATGGTGAAACCCCATCTCTACTAAAAATACAAAAACATTAGCCAGGCGTGGTGGCAGGCACCTGTAATGCCAGCTACTCAGGAGGCTGAGGCAGGAGAATTGCTTGAACCTGGGAGGCGGAGGTTGCAGTGAGCCAAGATCACTCCACTGCACTCCAGCATGGGGACAAGAGCAAAACTTTGACAAGAAAGAAAAAAGAAAAGAAAGAAAGAGACTGTTCTATGGAAATATGGCCATGGAAATGGAGACAGACAGCCTGTCTGCAGTAAAAGAGAAATGAAGCAACCATGAGTGAGCAACAGATGCACGGTACAGATAAAGGCCTGGCACTCTGAAGTCTCTGGTGCCTGTGGTTCCAGAGGCTGAGCTCCATGTTTTCCTGACGTTTTCTTAGTTTGGATACTCAACCTTTCTGTGGATTCCATAAGCTAATACATTCCCTCTTTTGCTAAACTAGTTCAAGGGGTGTTTCTGATGTGTGTAGCCAAAAGTCTTGACTGATGCAATACAGTTAATGCCAAGGATTCTCTAGGAGAGTTGACATAGCAATATGATCAGTACAGCATCTCAAAACTGGTTTGACAAAAGGGTTAAGGCGATGTTTATGGTATGCCGACTTTGAACAACTATCACTACTCTACTTTTCAGAAAGATAAGTGTTGGGAAGAAGACTGAAAATATCTCAAGCAGCATTTATGACCCAACAGCTGAAGAAGAGGAGGGGACATGGAAAAAAGCCTTGTGGCCTGGCCTCTGCCTTCCTGTGGAATCACATATAAGCTTTCTAGGTAGGAGGTTTCTAGAAGAGACTGCAAGAAATATTTTCCCAGCACCGATCACAATGTCATAACTCTTACCATTGGATCTGCAATCAGTTAAAACCCATGTTTGCCTCTCAGTAGATTAGTGACTGAGGAAGAGTGACTGATCAGCATAAAAACCTTTCCTACGCTTAGAGTTGTTACCTCCATGCAAAATGATTCCAATCCTCCCTAGGTGTCAATGAGACAAGTATAATAGCCTAGCATGATGGTGTAGAAAAGTCCGTGGACTATGTCCAAAGACCTGGATTCCAACCAAAGTTTTGCTACCGAACACTTACAGAACTAGCCAAGCCTCTAGGTCCAGTTTCCTCATCTGTTAAATAAGGAATTGGGCTAGATGATCCCTAAAATCCCTTCCAGCTCTCATATGCCATGACTCTAAGGTAAATTACTGGCCTAGAATCATTCTCCACAATGAATACTATTTGCTTTCCACCAAAAAAAGGGGAAAAGGGAAAAAGAACAAGAAATTCGGATATTTTGTTTTCTCATATTTAAGGTGAGATGACTCTTTTTATAAAATTAAGATTATTTCTAACATCATTAGATCTTTTAAAAAAATAACAGGTTTAGGCCGGATGCAGTGGCTCATGCTTGTAATCCCAGCACTTTGGGAGTCCAAGGTGCGTGGATCAAGAGATCAGGAGTTTGAGACCAGCCTGACCAACACAGTGAAACCCTGTACCTACTAAAAATATAAAAATTAGCTGGGCGTGGTGGCAGGCACCTGTGATGCCAACTACTCGGGAGGCTGAGCCAGGAGAATCGCTTGAACCCGAGAGGTAGAGGTTGCAGTGAGCCAAGATCATGCCACTGCACTCCAGCCTGGAAGACAGAGCTAGACTCCATCTCAAAAACAAAACAACAACAACAACAATAAAACAGGTTTATTAAATAAGAAATGTATATTTACTGTAGAAAAATGTAAATACTCATAAGCAAAAAGAACTTAACCTACAAAATCCTTCCTATCAGAGATAGCCTCTTAATATGTTGTGTATGTAAAAATGTTTTTCTCTACACACATATACATTTTTTCCTTCTGAAAATAGGATCAGGCTATTCATTCTGTTTTTCAAGTTAATCCTGACATTTAGCAACATACTTAAAAAATATCTCTCTATGTTCATAAGTACACTTATATAGCATTGATTTTAACAGTTACATGGTAATAGGTTGTTTAGATGCATCCCCTATGGCTGGATAGCGACATTTATTTTTCACTATTAACAATCTTATAAATATACTATGTGCAAACCTGTATGTTTTTTAAGGCTTCTAAGAAGTGCACAGCCAGCAGCAATTCAGCATGAGTAGGGAGGAAGAGCTGTCACATCCTTCTTTGCAGATGCATGCATTAGGCAAGCTCTTCCTAACAATCAGATGGTTGCAGGAACCATTCGATTCCCCTATACTATGTGACTCCCACCATCCCAGTCACAACTGATGAGATTGGCATCCTTTTCTTCCCTAAAGACAACCATTTGGAAGTGGCCCAAAGCCTGTGAGGGCACAGGAAGCCCTTTCCCTGAGAGGAATTCCTATCCTGGGTGGCGAGTGGACGAGCTGAGCAGATTCTCCCTCAAGTCACTCAATACGACACACACACACGAGGCCTTTAGTCAGCAAGGGCAGGAGCAGGCAACACTGGGTTCCCAAACCTGAGAGAGAAGGAATCCTAGCCAGGGTGATTCCCAGAGCCGCCCTCCCTGGTTCCAGCTAGTTTAACCTGGAAGGTGAAGGGATGGCCTCCAGAGCCAGAGAATCTGGCTTTGGAACCCCTCCATCACTTCCTACCTGGAGGATCTCTGGCTAGTCCCTTTGCCTCTCTGACCCTGAGTTTCCTCATCTGAAAATGGGGAGATCAACACCTACTACAAAAGGTCACTGTGAAAACTAAATAAAATAATATATTAAAAAGCCTTTAGAAGAATGCCTGGTATAGAACAGGCAGTATTATGCCTCTGCTGGGAAGGTTTGTTTTACCTAGAACCACAGAAGTTTAAAGAGTGCTATAGGTCACTGATACCTTCAAGGACAAACTGGTGACTTCAGATACCCTGCTATTATTAGTTTACTCTTTAAGTGTTTCTGTTTCCTCCACCAGCTTGGCAAACTCCTTGAGGGAATGAGCTCTGTCTTCTGTTCCATTTTACCCTCCACTGTTCCTTTGCAGGGTAAGCTACCAATCCGTGATTGATTCTGCTGATTGGTGAGAGCGAGAGTGTCTTTTCCTCCTTGAGCCAGCACAGTCAGTTTGAACCAGTGTAGTGGGCAGCTGGCCTGGCAGCCTAGCTCTCCTCCCTCCATGATAGCCTTCCAGAAGGAACTCTTCCTGGAAGGCGGAGCACAGCGGCCTTCAGCAGCAAGTGGAAGCTTTGTGTGCACACAGAGCCAGCCAAATTCTTGACACTGGAAGTTGTCACCTATTTCAGTTTGCAGGCTTAAAAAAACATTCCCATTGAAGCTGACCCAGAGCCTCCTATAGCATGTGCCAGAGCTGACAAAATGTAGAGATGCACGTCTGTTTTAGGGACTCCTCCCTTCAGGAAGGCCTGCTTCCTGAGAGGGCCTAAAAGTCACACACCCTGGCTTCCCTTTCTGGTGTGTCCTGAGGCTAGAACCCCAGACAAATAAATGGAAAGAAGTAATGTAGTCAATGAAAGTCGTTGGTCCTTCTCACCCCTTCTGTCTCCTCTGAACCTGCCTACTGATCTACCTAGGCCACCAAACATAGGCCTTGAAGGCCTAATTGCCCAGCAACTACCAAGACCCTGGCTTCGCAGTAGCTGGAGAGAGGGTCAGCTAAACAGGACAAGTAGAGAGGAAGGAGATCCTGAGGAGCAGCAGCAAGTTTGGAGCTAAAGGTGTCAGAGCACAGGGATTCAAACCTTTTTTTAACATGCCTCTGTCCCAGGTTTTAGACTGGGAGTGTTGCATATTAACATGCATACTAATAATATTAAAAGCTAAAACATAGTATACACCATCTACCAATTACTATGCCACACATTTTACACATGTTAACTCACTGAATCATTATCAAAAACCATTGAAGTAGATAGTGTTATTATCTCTATTTTACAGATGAAGAAACTGAGGCACAGTAATTTGTTTAAGGTCTCACAGCTACTAAATGGCATACCAGGACATGCACATAACTTTACTGCTATGGTTTGAAACTGTCCCCTTTGAAACTTATGTTGAAACTCACTCCCCAGTGAAACAGTATCAGGAGGTAGAGCCTTTAAGAGGTGATTGAGTCATGAGGGCTCCGCCCTTGTGATTAGATTGACTAGTCCATTCATAGGTTAATGGGTTAATAGGTTCATTGTGTGAGTGGGTTAGTTACCACAAGAGTGGTTCTGTTATAAAAAGCCACGTTGATTCTCTCTCATGAACCCCTCACCATGTGATGCCCCAAGCTACCTTGGGACTCTGTAGAGAGTCTCCACAACAAGAAGGCCCTAACTAGATGGAGTCCTTTGTCCCTGGACTTCCCAGCCTCCAGAACTTTAAGAAATAAATTCCTTTTAAAAAAATTACCTAGTCTCAAGTATTTAGTTATAGCAATAGAAATCAAACTAAGACACCAACTGGAAAGCTTTTTCCAGTCTAAATATGATCATCTATACAAGCGGAGATTCAATTCTCATAGTAACTCTATAAGCTAGGTTAATGTGTTCTCATTTTACATATGAGAAAACTGATGGTCAGAGACTGAGTTAAATATCAAGTCCCATAATCAACAAGTGGTGAATATCATTCCAGGCCTGTGTGGCTCTATCACACCCTGACACAAAGAGAAGACATTGCAAAAGAACAGGAAAATGCTTAGTGGGCTTAGGAAAGGAGGCCACTGCAAAACTACAAAAATTGGGAATATGCTGCCCTGCTGGAGGTAGCACCCAGGCACAGCAAAGGATGGAGGCTCCGGAACCAATCTGATTCCCTGCCCGGTTGCAACTTTCGAATCACACCAATTAGCCAGATTGGTGAGCTGATTTAAATCTGATAGTGGCAGATTTCTAAAGGCCTTTTAGCAAGGTAAACCTGGCAATGCTTAAAAACGCTCTAAATGCAGACAAATCTCAAGTAGAAAAACCTCCAAGCTTTACGCTCTGCTCACTTTCTAAGCCATCTAATTTTTTTTCTTTTCTTCTCTCCTTCCCAGTTAGGATAATTAAGATCTTAGAATCATAGACCTGGAAGGAACTTTAGAGACGATTTAGTGCCTTTCTGCTTGCTTTAAGGCTACTTACAGCAACAGTTACTTCCCTCTGTATGTTTAAACCTTTTCTCCCTGACAGAAGAAGATACGTCCTTGTGAATGGAGCTGAGTGATCAGCTGGTGACAGAGCTATTTTAAAGCACCTGCCTGGAATCTCACAATGGAGGCTGATGCAGAAGCCGCCTACTTAAAGATGGCTTTGTCTACCAGCCCGCTAGTACCACCACCACCAGCCCAGGTCCTCATTGGGGAGAGCCAGAGGGTCTACTCTGACTTTTCCAAACCTGAAGGAGTGCTTGGAAGGGTCACCAGGAATACAGAAAGAAATAGGCTCTATTAAGGAACTCACATGTAGATAATAACAGTAAGATAAAATTGTGTTAACAGACTCTTGTAAGGAGTTTTATATGAGCACCCAACGCAGAAACTACCAGTGCCTGCAGGGATCCAGAAACCTCACCAAGGAGGATACCCAGGGAAGCAACTGAGGCCCAGGGAAGCTGCAGGCCCCGGAGGCTGCATGGTTGCTCCACTGAAGGCAGGCAGCACTGGTTTTGCAACCTGACTTTCCCCTTGCTAGCGTGGGTACCTTGACACACCTTGGCATTCAAAGCCTTTATTTTAATTGTGCAGCTTTCTGATTAGGTGGGTCTCTACACTAAAATGGAAATGATAACAACTACATAATTGAATTACACTGCAGACAGATTATTTATCACCACCATCAAGCACTCACTGATTACCCAGCTCCTTTTAGATTGAGTGAGTTTGACCAATGGAGTGGAGGCATAGACTGAGCTCAGCATCTCTGGGTCCCTTCCCACTGTAACTAAGTTCCCAGCCATGGTACTGTTGAGGCCCTAAGTTCCCATGGTTAAGATCTGACTATGGCACCAACAGGCACATCAGGATAACAATAATCTTAGTCCCACACCAGTTGTTTCTCAACAGAAGTTAACACCTTACATTGATTAAATGTCTGCTAAGCATCAGGCACTCTGATGAGTGCTATATATACATTGTATATATACAATGAATCAGGTACATTAGTATGCCTGTTTCATAGATGAGAACATTTTAAAAGATTAGGTCACTTGCCCAAGGTTCCCCCACTGAAGTGTGAACTCCAGGAGAGTAAGGACTGCTTTATTTCTGATGCCCTGCTCAGACCCAGAACAGTGCCAGACACAGGGAAGACGTTCAGTAAAAAAAATTCCTAAATGGATGAGTGAACAAGTACTAAATGCTGGAGCAAAGAGGAATGTGTTCTCCAGAAAGAGAATGGGAAATATAAATGGCCAAGCAGAGAGGAAGATATTCTCTAGGCTGACTAGAAGAGCCATAATGATCTACAGCTCTTTTAACCTTCCCTTTCTCCGTGTAGGTTTCCCATTGAGTGTTTTCAATGGGAAATATCTAACTCCTCTGTGGGTGTTCACGGCTGGTTGCTAATTTTGGAACACTTGTGAATCCTGGGCCCAGAGTCATGACCAATACTGGTGAGTCATACTCCTCATACAGAGTTCCCTACACACTGGCTGTCAGAAAAAAAAACAACAACAACAACAACAAAAAAAAACGCAAAACAGAAGTTGCCATCTTGTCCCCTGCTCTGGCTGTCTCATTTTCCCTTCTGAAATGATGGAGGAAGTTCTGCTGAGGATGGGGTTAGGGTAACAGCAGACTTCTGGATAACCCTGCACCCCCAGAAACCTGCAAAGTACACAGGCCCTCTTGGTGGCCTCTTCCTGGATGCCTTGCTTTCTCCTGGAAGAGTCCTCCCTTCCACTCCAAATATCACTGTGAACTCCTAAGTGGCAGAACCTTCTTTCTGGCGGGCAATATCTACTGTGCCGTCCTAGGAAAATATAATACATAAAATAGTCTGGCACAGTGGCTCACGCCGGTAATCTCAGCACTTTAGGAGGCCAAGGTGGGTGGATTATGAGGTCAGGATTTAAAGACCAGCCTGACCAATATGGTGAAACTCCATCTCCACCAAAAATACAAAAAGAAAATTAGCCAGGCATGGTGGTGCATGCCTGTAATCCCAGCTACTTGGGAGGCTGAGGCAGAAGAATCGCTTGAACCCAGGAGACAGAGGTTGCAGTGAGCCGAGATTGTGCCATTATACTCCAGCCTGGATGGGAGAGCAAGACTCTTCTTAAAAAAAAAAAAAATACATAAAATAACCTGTCACTTGCGACCATTAGCCTATTTAATAAGGGACAAATTACATTCTATACTAGAGAGAAAGGTTTTAAAATACAAGTGTCCTGGAGAGAAGAAACATGTTGACTTAAAGTCATACAAAGCTGCAAAGACTTGACAGCAATCCTTTCTGGGGCATAAAGAAAGCAGAGGGTTCAGGGGATAGAACTCTCCATCACAGGCTATTGGGTACTTCAGATACAACCTGTGAAATCTCATTCAGGTTGAGGGTTATTCAGGCTCTTTTGCTTGGCCATGGTAGATGGCTAAGTCTTTGCTTCCAAGTTCTCTTGACGATGAGACATGTAGAGACAGGGAGAAAAGAGAAAATCCAAATCAGGTAAGTGTTACCTGTGAATAACACCTTGATCAAGTTCTGAGAAGAGGAGTGATGATGCCGACGGTTAAGTGGAGGTTTTCATTCCTCTTCAGATTTTGACTTTCATAACTCTGCCATCTCTTTACTGTAGAGAACTGAGAAAGGATAATATTTGAGTGTGTAAGGAGGTTCCAGCTGCATAAGCAGATCATGAATGTTCCCAGGGCCAATTCCTCAGCCAAGAGTGCCCCAGGAGTTTCATTCCTCCTGATTGACCTAGGTAACACAGCCATAAGAACAGAGAGAACTGGTGCTTTTAAAAATAGATCTGACTTAGTAGTCTTTAGATAACTAAGGATTATGATATGGGAGAGAGCTACTTTGCATCTCCATCTCTGTTAACAGAAGAACTTGACAAAATGGGCATGAAACTTAAAGAGATTTGGGCTTGCTAAGTAAGAGCTTCTAAAAGGTAAGAAAGCTGCTCGAGAAGAGAATTTGCTTCTCTGTAGTAGGATGGACTCTTACTTGACTGGGATGGTCACTGAAATGCAGCCTACCTTGACACAGAGTAAATCCTTGTTCTTCAAAGTGTGGTCCCCAGGTCAGCAGGAGCAGCATCAACTGGGAGCTTGCTAAAGATGCTGAGGCCTCACCCTGATCTCCTAAGTAAGAATCTCCTGTCTACCAAAGTTCCCAGGCCAAATGCCGAGCCTTATGGACTGAGAAGTGCTGGACTAAATGACCTTTGCAGATTCCTCCGGTGGTGGTGAACATTGAGTGTCAACTTGATTGGATTGAAGGATGCAAAGTATTGTTCCTGGGTGTGTTTGTGAGGGTGTTGCCAAAGGAGATGAACATTTGAGTCAGTGGAAAGGGAAAGGCAGACCCATCCTCAATCTGTGTGGGCACCATCTAATCAGCTGCCAGCGCGGCCGGAATAAAAGCAGGCAGAAGAATGTTAAAAGACTAGACTAGTTTAGTCTCCCAGCCCACATCTTCCTCCCATGCTGGATGCTTCCTGCCCTCAAACATCAGACTCCAAGTTCTTCAGCTTTGGGACTTGGACTGGCTTCCTCACTCCTCAGCTTGCAGCCAGCCTATTATGGAATATCATCTTGTAATTATGTGAGTCAATCCTCTTAATAAACTCCCTTTTACATACAAATCCATCCTATTAGTTCTGTCCCTCTAGAGAACCCTGACTCACACACCTCCTACTTGAGGATTTCATGAGCTGCCCCTGGTTGAGAAGTGGTGCAGCTCACCTGCCAAGGAAGTGGGAGGCAGGCTGGGATTCTCCTCTCAAGCCACAGCTCTCTACATGCCTGTTGCTACAGTACACCTTTCTCCTCAAGCCCAAGGGTACAACTTTCTCCACAGCTCCAGGTCCTCTGAACACACGAGACTCCCTGTAGCAAATACCTGGGAGCCCAGAAAGCTTGTAGAGATTATCTGTGCCTCCCTCAGACCCATGGAGGACTCCCAGAGCAAGGAGGGAGGTAGGCAGTCCAGTGGTCTCTGCAGATCCTAGCTGTCCTCTCACTTGTAAGAGCTATCTGCATGCCTCCCTGCTCATTTATCTGGGGGCCACAGATGACAGGGAGTGCCCAATTTCTCATCTATTGAAGAATCATAGGACAGCTAATATATTTTTGCCAGAAGGTTTTTAAAAAGTCATTTTTGCATACATTATTCATAAATACCAATGAGAAAAAGAACATCCAAAACTAATACAGAGAGTAAGGGGTCTCAAGACATGGTCAGCAACCCTGTTGACTAAAAGGATCTAGTTCACAGACACACACACACAGAGTGTGTTCACCCAGCTGCTGATATTAACTACTGCTTTAGTTAGCTCAGGCTGCTGTGACACAATACCAGAGACTGAGTGGCTCAAACAACAGACAGCAATTTTCCTACAGTCCTGGAGGTGACTTGCAGCCCAAGATTGAAGTGCCAGCAGATGTAATGCTTGGTCAGGGCTCTCTTCCTGGCTTGCAGATGGCTGACTTGTTGGTAGGTCTTTGCATGGACTCTCCTTGGTGTGTACCCATGGAGACAGAGAAAAAAGAAAGGTCTGGGCTCTCTTCCTGTTCTTATAAGGGCATTAATCCAATCATGGGACTCTGCCCTCAGGACCTCATCTATTAATAGTATCACCAGGCTGGGGATTAGGACTTGAACTTATGAAGTTTGGAGGGACACAAACATTCATTCCATAATAACTACCAAGGTAGTAGACTTCAGAGTGATTGTTTTCTAATCCATATTTTTCCCCTCAAATCATATGTTCTTGGCTAATACTAATATTGAGTGCTCTAAGACTACATGTTAGAGAAACAGAAAATTTTAGATTATCCATCTTCATAATAACTAGTCGTGCAGTTCATCATTCTCTAAGGTCTCTCTATTCTACCATTTCTGGTGGGCTGTGGTCCTGTGGTCAGGTCAAATGGAAGCTGCACTTCATATTTATTCACAGTAAGGACAGCAATTGAGATCACGGGCTCTAGAGTTAGAATGACTGGGTTCAAATGTGATTCTATGACTTCCTACCTGTGACCTTTCCAAACTTTGATTTTCCCATCTATAAAATGGAGGGAATGATAGTGCCTTCTATCATTGTATATCATTATGTAGTTGTGAGGGTTAAGTAATACATGAAAAGCCCTGCTACAGGGTAGACACTAAATACGCAGTGGCTATTACTATTGTTGCAGTTGGTATCATCAGATGTTATATTTATGTTTTTCTAGTTCATATGTGCTCTTTCTACTGTCAGGCCAAGATCTCCAAGGAGTAGGGATTAAGCGTCCCTCAACAGACTCCCTCTCCTCTTCTTGAGGTTATAAAAGGTCTCCTGCTTCAAGTAACTCAGGGAGCTGCCAATGTAAGGCTCTGCCCTTGAGGGGCATAAGAACTGTTGTGGCCACTTGCCTGTCTACTGGCCCCAAAACTCCTCCAAAGTCCTGGGCACCCAGTACAACCTGCAGCACAAATCAGGCCTTTTTTTTTTTTAGGGAAGCCAAGAGTCCTCTTCTTCCTCCCCAAGCCTCATTGCCCCACCCTGGTGAGCAGCGATCTTTACTCACACTTCAACTCCCCACTGCCCATTTCCCCTTACATGACTCTTCACCCCTGAGCACATATATGTCCTGCACTGGCCTTCAAGAGTGATCTTTTACTTCAGCTTTCATTTCTTCCAGGATTCCCTAGGATCAACTATCTGAGCATGTACCTTGAAATGTCCCCAAAATTCAGAGGCAAGTCACTAGTACTTTCCCAGCGTAGTAGGCATCATTTCTGCCCTGCCCCTGTGGGCCTAACCATATTCAGTGACATCAAAATCTGATGTCATATCTCATGGAAGACCCACACCCCCAAAGTCCTTCATCCCATTCCCTTTATCCAGTGCTCTTAAATGTCTTGGCCTGCCAGGTAAAGGCATATAAAAGGCCTACTCCAAGGCTGAGTGTGGTGGCTCACGCCTGTAATCCAAGCACTTTGGAGGCCAAGGTGGGTGGATCATCTGAGGTCAGGAGTTCAAGACCAGCCTGACCAACATGGTGAAACCCCGTCTTTAAAAAAAAAAAAAAAAGGCCTGCCCCTCTTTCAGCCACACCCAATCAATCTGCCAATCATCTCTGCCAGGTAGTTTCCTGCTTTCTCTCCCAAGCTAAGCTGGATTAGGGACCCCTACATTGAGCTCACCCTGTACTTACCTCTATTGTTAACCACTATATTAGAATGATCTGTGTCTCCATCTGCCTCCCACACTAAACTGAGTTCCAGGAGGGGTGGGGCCATGTGTTTTTCATCTCTGCATCTCCAGCATTTAGACTGTGCCTAATATATAGTAAGCATGCAGTACATATTGAAATAAATAAATAAAGGTGTCGGGGGAAGGAGGAGGGAAAGACAGAAAGCAAGGAAGAAAAAAAGAAGAAAGGGAAAATGGGAAAGGAAGAACAAGGAAAGAATAAAAGCCATAGGAAGGGGGCCGGGCATGGTGGCTCACGCCTGTAATCCCAGCATTTTGGGAGGCTGAGGTGAGTGGAACACGAGGTCAAGAGTTCAAGACCAGCCTGGTCAATATGGTGAAACCCTATCTCTACTAAAATACAAAAATTAGCCTGGTGTGGTGTCATGCGCCTGTAATCCCAGCTACTTGGGAGGCTGAGGCAAAAGAACTGCTTGAACCTGGGAGGCAGAGGTTGCAGTGAGCCAAGATCATACCACTGTGCTCCAGCCTGGGTGACAGAACAAGACTCCATCTCAAAAAAAAAAAAAAAGAAAAAGAAAAGAAAAGAAGAAGCCACAGGAAGGAAGAAATAATGAGAATAGGCTGGATCTAATTCTGTAATAATTCCCAATGGCCCTGAACAGTGACGCTAAAGCCCATCCTCCTCTATATTTAATCTTCTAACATCTCCTTCTCTGTTATTAGTATAAAAACAGAATAAGTTTATATGAGACCATTAAAATCATTGGCCAAATAATCATGATGGTTCCTGGGGCCCTAGGCCATCAGAAACCCCTATAAAGTCCTCTCTACTGACAGCAGGGCATAAAACCATCATCAAACACAAACATTGAACCTTTTCCTGGTCACAGATACATGCTTTACTCAATGGCCAAGGTCAGTCACTTCTTGTGTACATGAACACTCCCTGGCCTGGCCCACCCCAGCTGACAAACATTTCCACACATATCCAAGGAGAATGGGAGAGGGACCAAAAAGCTCTCAGGAATTCAGTGTCACCTTACAGGTATCACCACAAATGGAGAGGGGCAGGAATCCAGAAAGGCAAAACAAAACAGTCGGATAATCAAGAAAGTATCCACGTATGTACACACACACCTACTCAACAGTTTAACTTCCCTAATAATGTTTTCCTCCAATTAATAATTAAATGGCCTGTGTACTTTGAATAGAAGCCAACTGCTTCTCAGCAAGGAGACGTGGTAGAGAAGCATATCGATGAGGTCAGCCTGGGATGAAAATGAGCCAGTCTACCATGCAGAAAGCTTCTTGCATTCATTCCCTATATCTTCTTAACATTTTTAACTCAAATTTGCTTAACTCAAAATTTTGTTTAAGTCAAAATTTTAGAGATTAGAGATGAGGTATGGAGAAAGTTCACTTTACCAACTTTCGTCTATTCCAGTCAATTCAGTCATTGTTCTTTCCACATAGAATAGAAGCAATAGTTTAACCCTGAAGCCTGAGCTAAACTCTATTGGTTGTGTTTGGAAGACAGCTCTCCTTGGCTTTGTGGGCTAACCCCTATGTGTCCTCTCTCTCCCCCTTATGGATACCACATCATCCATCTGAACATAGTATATATTCCTCATGATTCATTGTGGTCAGGAATTTAATTACTGACCACAAATTATGTGGGAATTGCCTTCCAGGGAACTGGGAAAATGAGTGTGATGGTAGGAAAAGATAATCTATTATAGATTTCTTTAAAAATAATGTCAGATGTTAATCTTGTATATGGGAAGAGAGGGAAAGATTAAGTTAGAATTGGCAGAAGGTCTGAGGGATCCCAACTAGTGCTCAGGTAAGGAGGGTGGGAAAGAGGGAAAGGAGAATGTGAAGGAAGAAGGCATATTTGGACAAAAGGCACATGCCACATGGAATCATCCTTCCCAAATCATAGGAGGGCAGGTGCTTCCCAGGAGGGCACCGTGTCACTCTCTGGGTACTCACTGGGCATGGAAGCAGGTGCCTGCCTGCGCTTGCCTCTTCCCCACTCTCCTTCTCTTTCTTCTTTCTTCTCTCCCTGCCTCCTTTCCTTCCATCCACTTTTATTGACCACCTGTGTGTTAGGTGCTGTGGAGGTGGTGGAAATATAAAAATAACAGACAAGTCTCTAATATCCAGTCATTAAGTAGTAAAGCTAGTAACCAACCAGTTCAGCAAAACTACTATACAACCATATCACGGGGCCTATGTTAATAAATGTGGCAGGGCCCCATGTGCCTCAGCAGAGGCAGTGGTCATTTCCACCTGGCAGTCAACAGTTCATTTCAGTAACAATGTTGTTCTCAAAATTTCCCCACACCTACAGCTGTAGAATAAAAAAGAACAGAGACATGACAACCAAATGCAATGTAAGAATTTTGATTGGATCTTGTTTGAAAAAAACATCTGTTAGAGTGGTATAATGAACTTCAGAGACTCAGAAGAGGGAGGACGAGAAGGGTATGGGATAAAAAACTACATATTGGGTACAAGGAACATTACTTGGGTGATGGGTGCATGAAAATCTCAGATGTCACCACTATACAATTCATCCATGTAATCAAAAACCATTTGTACCCCAAAAGCTACTGACATTTTTTAAAACACACACACACATACACACACATCTATTAGAAGACATATTGAGAAACATTTTGGAAAATTTTATATGACTTAGGATTGGGGAACCAGGAGATATTAGATAATTATCTTTAATTTTCTTAAGTGTGGTAAAGTCACTGTGAGTATATAGGAGGATGTCCTTATTTTCAAGAGATGTGTGTTGAAGTATTTAGGGATGATGTCTGTGTCTTACATTGAAAGAGTTTAGGAAAAATATATATTTGGTAAAATGTATACAACTGTAGATTCTAGAGTAGGGATTTCAGTGTCAAATCGTACTATTCTTTCAACTTTTCTACACTTTTGAAATTTTTTAAATAAAAAATGTGAATAAAAAATTATCTCCACTTGCTAGCTGTTATAATAAGGCCCTTAGTAGAGAAAAGCCTTCTGTGTGTCAATTAGCTAATAAATAATCATAACTAACATTTATCATGTGCCAGGCAATGCTGAGAGCTAACATGCATTAACTGCATGATGAGCTTTTCTTTACAGAGAGGGAAACCGAGGCTTGGCAAGTTCTTACCCAGAGACACACAGATAGTAACAGTCAAGGCCAGATCCCAGCCTGGCTTTGATTTAGTTCCAAACTACCCACTCTTAACTGCCACCCTCTACTGACAGCCTCCCAGAAAAAAACCCTGACATGCAATATCTGGGTGAAGTAATGGTAACAGGAATCATGGCCATGAAGGGCAATCTGTCAACTTGTGCGTGCAAACAACCATTCTTGCTTTGATAGGGAGAAAAAAGGCTTCAGGGGCTGGCAGAGGAGAAGAGGCCATCAGTGAGTGGGGAAAGGGCATGGAAAGAGGAAGTGGGGGAGGGAAATGGCCTCACCTTATGGACCTGAAGTTCTGTGGGGTGAATTAAAGCTGTAAAGCAGGTATTTTTGACTGAAGCAGCAGACAAATGCTTTCTGTTTAGTAGAAAAGTTACTGCAATCAATGCTGCTCCACATCACTAATGAAGGCTGAAAAAAATCCCAGCTGAAAGGTATAATGGTACTTTCTTCCAGAGGGTTGCTTAAGCAAGGTCTCATTGTGCCTGCAGTCTGTATTACTGACTGGCCATTCAGGACGTGCAATGTGATTTAAGAGAGTGGGGCTGGGCTGCATTGAGTCAGCTACACCCTCTTACTCAGTCCCTGTAGGACAGGGCCAGAGAGAGTGGAGGGCAGGGTGTGCCCAGCCAATTGGCCTCTATAGGAATTTCAACCATGACCTCCACCTTATTTGCTCTCTGCTCCAGTCTCCTGACTAACCAGCCAGTGCACGGCACAGTTTGAGTTCCACAGCCAGCCTGGCAGGGCCACCATGTAATAGCCCAGGGTCAAGTTATATTTTGCTTTTGTTGTATAAAATGCAAGAACTGAAGAAATCATGTAACAAGTCAGGAGGAGGTAAACATTCCAAGCACCAGCCTTCCCCAATTCACAACAAAAGCCAGTCCTTCAGTGCCTTTTTCTTACAGAGCAGCATTTCCTGTGAGGAGAGTGTTATAACATCCCGGCTTAGTGGGGTGTTCTGAGTTGTTGGGATGAACCATCTAGGCAGTGGGTGAAGGGTCCCGTTATGTAGAATGTGGGGACTGCCTCTGAGATGTTTTTCTTTTTAAAACAAACACAATTGTACCAGCTGATCTCAGTATAAATTTCTAGAAAATTCGCAGCCTGTGACATCAGAGACCTTCCCTTCAGCCTTGGACCAGCAGCAACACACTCTGAAGCAGGTCTCAGAAGACAAAAAGCTGAAATAACCCATGTTTCCTGCTACACAGAATCCACTCTGAAAGGAAAAGGAAATTTTACCTGAACTTCAGAAAGCTATAGAAATGATACCCATTTTCACAATCCTAGAAGGAAGGTTGCATCTGAGGAGAATAAAAACAGAGCAATGGAAGAGTCTTTGTTAAAATAAATGGCTTTCACAGGGTATTTTCTCTAAAGGCCGCCCTTGCCTCAAATGGTATTCCTGCCTCCATCCATGTTGCACACCACACAGCTGTGGGCATCCTGTGAGCTGCTGCCATGTCCTTGCCTAAAAGCCTCAGTGCCCCCACCCCCAACCAACTCACCCGCCCCACAACTGGTCCCCCTCTCTCTGGCCTCTGGAGCAATAAGACCCCCTTCTCCTAGTGAGGGATCTTTCTGAAAGGTAAGCATGAACCCACTCCTCTCTTGCTCAAAAATAGTGGCCTGCTCTTGATTTTCTACAGGATAGAAAGGCACATTTTGGCGGGCACGCCTGTAATCCCAGCACTTTGGGAGGCCAAGGCAGGCAGATCACCTGAAGTCAGGAGTTGAAGACCAGCCTGGCCAACATGGTGAAATCCCATCCTTACTAAAAGCACAAAAATTGGCCAGGCACAGTGGCTCATGCCTGTAATCCCAGCATTTTGGTAGGCCAAGGTGGGTGGATCACGAGGTCAGGAGATGGAGACCATCCTGGCCAACATGGTGACACCCCACCTCTACTAAAAATACAAAAATTAGCCAGGTGTGGTGGCATGCACCTGTAGTCCCAGCTACTGGGAAGGCTGAGGCAGGAGAACCACTTGAACCTGTTAGGTGGAGGTTGCAGTGAGCCGAGATTGTGCCACTGCACTCCAATCTGGTGACAGAGCAAGACTTTGTCTCAAAAAAAAAAAAAAAAAAAAAATTAGCCAGGCATGGTGGTGTGCACCTGTAATCCCAGCTACTTGGGAGGCTGAGGCGGGAGAATCACTTGGATCCAGGAGGCAGAGGTTGTAGTGAGCTGAGAACACGCCATTGCACTCCATCCTGGGTGACAGAGTGAGACTCCATCTCAAAAAAAAAAGAAAAGAAAAGAATTATACTTTATTTGGCACCCGGGCATGGGTATTGGCAGCCTTCCTCCCAGTCACACAGACTCCTCTGAATGCTTGCCCTGTCTTTCCTGTGTGACATCTACCTGTGCCTTTGCACTCACTGTCCCCTGTGTTTAAAATGCTCTTCCTCCAAGTCCACAGAGGAAAAGTAGGCTTCAAGACTTAGCCCAAATGCCACCTCCTCAGTGGAGCCCTCCAGAAGTTTCTTTCTGTCTCTCTCTGTCTCTCCAGACACACCCTGCTCACCTCCCCAGCCACACAGGTATCACTCCTTTTTTTCAGGGCTCTGCTCTGTTCTCTGTTCACAGGTCTACCTCCCACACTAGTCTGTGAGCACTCCCTTGAGGACAAAGCCCATGAAGTGCTCATCTTTGTGTTCCCAGTTCTTAGCACAGTGCCTGGCACCCAGTAGGTGCTTCATAGTCTAAATCCCCCAACCAGCAAGGCCAAATTCTGCGTTTTCCAAGTTATCCTCAACACTCCACAGGAAAGAGTTCTGCTACCACACAACAATGTATTCTATATTGCCTGTAAATTATTACATTTCTCTCTTCCTGGAGATACACACACACACACACATACACACACACGTATGTATGTGTATATATATAGTATACTCTAGGATGCAGGCTGGGCACAGTGGCTCATGCCTATATTCTTAACACTTTGAGAGGCCACGGCAGGAGGGTCAGTGGAGCCCAGGACTTCAAGACCAGCTTGGATGATATAGCGACACCTGCCTCAACAAAACATTTCTTAAAGTTAGCTGGGTACAGTGGCGTGCACCTGTAGTCTCAAATACTTGGGAAGCTAAGGTGGGAGGATCATGTAAGCCCAGGAGCTCGAGGCTTCAGTGAACCACGATTGTGCCACTGCACTCCAGCCTGGGTGACAGAACAAAACCCTGCCTCTGAAAAAATGTTCTAATTATCAAATTTTTAAAATTTTGTCCTACTAAACTATAATATGTTTTAGGAAAGTCACTTTTTAAAATTCTCTCCCACCCTTCCATCAATCCTTGGTTGTTGTTTAGGATTAATTAATGTTGATTAACTAATTTGTTGACTGACCCTTTAAGATACCAACATCAATTGTTTTAAAATCTCTTAGTTTATAGAAAAAATGTTAGCCTAAAGACTAACTCCATTTGTCCCTCATACAGAAGCCTAGATGAGTTTCCATAAGGTTTAGGTTGTATATTCAGAAGTTGCAGGAACGCAGTGGCCTAACAGGATAAAACGTCCTGGTGCTGTGCCTGGCCACCTTCCTCGTTGTCTGTCCTCTTGCTTGGCCTCTTCTCAGGCTGGGCTCTGCTCTCCCTTCTCAGAGCCAAAGGATTCAGAGGCCACCCAAGATTTACACATGAATTCCTCTCCAATTTTCTTGCCATCACCCTTATGGAGTCTGGCTCTCTGCTATTGCAGTAAATTTTTTTTTTTTTGAGACTGAGTCTCACTCTATTGCCCAGGCTGGAGTATAATGGCGCAATCTCAGCTCACTGCAACTTCCACCTCCTGGGTTCAAGCGATTCTCCTGCCTCAGCCTCCTGAGTAGCTGGGATTACAGGCGCCCGCCGCCACACCTGGCTAATTTTTATATTTTTAGTGGAGACAGGGTTTTGCCATGTTGACTAGCATGTTGCAGTAATATTGACCCTTCATCAACAGGACCTGCAGCTCTCTAACCTGCCATGGTTCAGTGCTCTAAAGGGGAAAATTAATATACATTGCTTCTTCCAAAGTGACCTTGGAGAAACTCCCCCTACCCCCCACCCCCGCTGTTGTCACTACTTCAGAAATTCTAAGATGAGATTGGGGAAGATGAAGCATAAGTGAAAAATTCTCCCTTGGCTTCCACCTGCCAGTTGTTATCACCAGCTACTGGAAGAGTCCAGTTGCCTGGAAGGCCTTCAGCTGGGATGGTGGTATTCTTTTTTTTTTTTTTTTTTGAGACAGAGTTTTCCTCTGTCATCCAGGCTGGAGTGCAGTGGCATGATCTCAGCTCACTGAAACCTCCGCCTCCCGGGTTCAAGCGATTCTTCTGCCTCAGACTCCTGAATAGCTGGGATTATAGGCACATGCTACCACTCCTGGCTAATTTTTGTATTTTTAGTAGAGACGGAGTTGTATCATTTTGGTCAGGTTGGTCTCAAACTCCTGACCTTATGATCTACCCACCTGGGCCTTCCAGAGTGCTGGGATTAGAGGCGTGGGCCATCACGTCCAGCCTTGGATGGTGGTATTCTAGGCAGTGTCTCCAGGCTGCTGAGTAGAGCAGTTTCAGAATGGCCTCTGGGTTGAAGCCAGCCAAAGGAAAGCAGCTGGTATCTTTATCCATGACCCTCCTTCCATCTCCATGACCCTGCATTATCCTCCCATGGCCATCCTGCCACAAACACCCCCTCAAAGGCCTTAGCAGAGGGCCAAGAATTTGTTAGTTGAAGGAGAAAACTTGTTTCAATGTCAAACTGACATTCCTAAGGGCTCCTGCAGCCTTCCCTGCCGGAATCTTTCAGCTCTTGGGCTTGAGTGTTGGTGAGACGGGAATCTAAGTCTGTGCAGCTGTGCAGAGTCAAGGAGATGCCAGGTATTAAGGACATGAGGACAGAGATGGACACACATGGGCCAGGCCAGCCTGAGAAGACCATAAAAAGTCCTGGCATTGTGCCCCAGCCACCTTCTCCATTGTCTTTCTTAACAACTACATAATCACTGTTAACCAATGGTGGCCCAAACCTAATTCAAGATCCTGAGAACTCCTTCAAAGGGGAGGAGCCAGGCAGGTACCAGCGTCTCAGGGGTTTCAACAGCAGGGATTAGAAGTCAGACTGGGAATGTCTGAGTTTTGGGGCAGGAAATAAAATAAGGAATCTTAGATGAGAAATGCTGAGTTATTGGACAGGTGCTTGGTCAAAGCAGAATATCATAAAGCAGATTGGGAACAAAGAATCAGGATGCTGAAGTCAACCATGCTTACTAGCTGCAGAACTACCTTGTTGATGGGCTACAGGCTGAGAGTATCTCCTTCCTCCTACCTGGATCCAAGTCTGCTCCTAGTGAGTGCCTGATACATGTAGGCACTTGACGAACACTTACTCAGTGAATGACCATTGTGTACATTTTTGGGGAGCTGGATCAGGATGCCAGGCACAGCCTCTCTTTCCTAGAAGAGCAGTCAGCTCATCCTGCAGGTTTCACCATTACTGGGTATTTGCCTGGACCCGTACAGCTCTAGCTTCTGGATTTATCTTGTTTTAACAAACACATCATGCTTGCCACATGCAGCAAATATAAACCAATTTAATTTTTAACAATCCTTTGAGGTAGATACCTTTACTAACCCCATTTGATAGATGAGAAAACAGGCACAGAGAGGTCAAGTAACTGACCAAGGTTACACAGTGATAGAGCCTGGTTATGACCCCATGCGTTCTGGCTCTAGAGTCTGTACTCACAGAGACAAGCATAAAGGTCAGAGGGTCCAAGCCCACTACTATCCACGGTTTAGAATTATGCAGTGTGGATCTCTATGACCCTCTAAAAGTCATTCACCCTCCCTAGGCATCCTGACAAGTCTGAGATGCTGGTGGTGACTACAAGATATGGAAACAATTCCCACTGCCTTTGCTTGTCTCTGAAATGCAAATGAGACATGCATTGCTAAAGCATTACCTTGTAGGAAAACTCCCTGGGGCCTTCTAGATTTGGCCACCCATTGCACAGGGTCAGTTTCATAAAGGCAGGCATCGGTGGGTGCGGTCGCTTACACCTGTAATCCCAGCACTTTGGGAGGGTGAGATGGGTGGATCACCTGAGGTCAGGAGTTCTAGAGACCAGCCTGGCCAACTTGGTAAAACCCCATCTCTACTAAAAATTCAAAAATTAGCCAGGCATGGTGGTTGGACGCCTGTAATCCCAGCTACTTGGGAAGCTGAGGCAGGAGAATTGCTTGAGTCTGGGAGGCAGAGGTTGCAGTGAGCTGAGATCGCGCCATTGCACTCCAGACTGGCAACAGAGTGAGACTCCGTCTGCACCAAAAAACAAACAAAATCACAAAGGCAGGCATGTAACCTGTGCAGTCACACAGGTCTCTGTGCTTTGAAGGGCTCTGTGCTTGGTTCAACGTGCTGCTATTGCCATCTTGAAATTCCTAATAATTTTTGAATAAGGGCTCTGAGATTTTTATCTTGCACTGGGCCCTGTAAGTTAGGTCCTGCCTATGCTTGTATGTTGTCCATTAGATTCATCCTGATCTCCTTTCTCTTGCCCTCCCTCTCTAGCCCACAGGAATCAGCCTCTTATAATCTCTGTAAATTCCTGACATTCTTAAATGTTAGGAGAGCATGCAGGTCAACTCCAGTTCTTAAGAGTCTCTTATTCTAATCTGTTTCTTCTGAAGCTGATTAGGAATTTTTTTCATAACATCTTAGGCTTCTGATACTCACCCCATCCCTCCCACCGTCTCCCCATGTTGACTTCACTCCTCCTGCTTCTGATCTTTCAGCTCCCTGCCAATCCAGGAGCGAGATAAAGGGTGAGGGCTGAGGTAGGTTGTTGGCAAAGGAAGCTCCAGCTGAAAGAGAACATCCGCAGTCTTGATTAAAAGAGATTTAAGAGACACTAAATTAATGTGGGGATCTTGTTTAGATTCTAATTCAAAGAAACCAACTGTAAAAAGACATTTTTTAGACAATCAAGAAATTTTGAATATGAACTGGGTGTTAAAGGATGTTGACAAATTATGCTTTATTTTGTTGAATATGAAAAAGGTGTTGTGGTTATGTAAGAAAATGGCCTTATTTCTTTTAGATATCTGTACTGAAGTATTTAGGAGTGTTATAACATGCTATCTAAGATTTGCTTTAAAATGCCTTAGGAGAAAAAAACCTTAGGGTTGGGAGGGAGAGAGATCAAACAAATGTGGCAAAATATTGATGTTTTTTGAAGTCAGTGATGGAATTTCTTATACTCTTTTCTTTGTGTAGGTTTGGAAGTTTTCACAATAAATAGTTAAGAGTGAAAGAGCAGAGGAATGACAGAGAGAGCATCCAGACCACAGTGTTTCCAGAAGAGTAGAAGCAGATATTTACTGTTGTTCTATTTCAGTGGCTCAGAGGAATCTCTCTTGTCTCTAAATGAGCTATTTTGTGTGTGTGTGTATGATACAACTTTGCCGTTTCCTCTGAAACATAACCTTTGGAGCCGTTTCAGTAACAGTAGGATTGGCTCCACTGACCCATCTCCCCTTACTCTCCTGCCCTTTTTCGCTTCTGATAGAGAGCTTATAAGGATATGAGTTCCTATGAGATAGGAACTACAGAGGAGCAAACTCATGACTTTAATATATTAGACTCCTTACGAACTGCCTCTAAATCCTGCTCCTCTTCTAAATCCTGCTTCTCCTCTGGATCTCACTCAAGTGCTACCCCCTGTGACCTTCTGTCCTAATCTCTTCTTGATCTCTCATGGCATTTGCAGCCCAGCATCTGGTATTTCACCCTCTATTTGGTTCCGAGTTGTTTGCAATCATTTTGTATGACCCAGTCTTCACTCCCCACCAGGCTGCAGTTTTCCGTATTTGCTACTCCAACAGGTTTTTAAGCAGGCCTATTCCACGCTGAGCACATTGCAGGCCATTCATTCATAGGTTCATCCATTTATTCCTCCAATTCTGAGCACTTACTCCATGCTAGACATTGTACTAGATGCTGGGAATTCAGCAGTGAACAAGATAGACACAGTCTCTGCCCTGGAGCTCTTTTGGTTGAGGCTGAGAGAAAGAGAGAGAGACTGGTATTAAATAACTGTATGACAAAGTAATGCATGGCAATGGTGGTGCGTGCTATAAACACAGCATCTGTGGTGCCCTGAGTGTGTGGAACAGGAGGCCTGCCCTGGTCTGAGAGTCCGGAAAGGCTCCCTAAGGAAGCAACTTTAGGAAGGAACTTAAAGGAAATATAATAATTAGCCTGGCACAGATAGGGGAAGAGCATTCCAAGCAGAGCAAACAACATGGGAAAGGCTCCTGGGGGAAGTAGCTTGGCATGCCAAAAGAAGTTCAGTTTTACTGGCATGCAGAGACCGTAGTTGAAAATGAACATACTTCTTGAATTCAGATGAATTTTGAGATTTCTAAGCACTCTGGAAGCTGGATTCTTATCAGCTAAGTTAGGTTGTTATGGTAATACCCTCCAATTTGTCTCATCTCTCTGCAGGCATGCTCCTTTGCAATGTGATTTTGTCCCTCTTCTCAAAAAGCAGTAGAGTCTGTTTCTCTATCTGCTGAATCTGGGCTTGGCTATCTGACCTTCTTTGGCCAACGTGATGATAGCAAATGTCATGCAAGCAGAGGCTCTTGCTTGTGGGAACCCTTCTGGCACTATGTCTATAAGCTGTTCCTGGTAGCACTACTTGAGGATGAGAGGCACTACATGGAAAGGAGCTCCAGCCATACCCACCCTCCTAGGATTCCACATGAGGTCAGACATACGAGTGAGGCCATCTTAGACCATCCAGCCCCAACCAAACCAGTTCAGACCCTACTAGCCACAGAATCAACTAGAATAAACATTTGCTATTGTTATGAACTGAATGCTTTAGGCTTCCTAAAATTCATATATTGAAATCCTAGCCCTAATATGATGGTATTAGGAGATGTGATATTGGGAGGTAGATGAGCTCATGAGGATGGAGCCCTCATGAATGGGATTAGTGCCTCTATAAAATATGCCCTAAGGAGTTCATGCCTCCCTTCTACCAGGTGAGGACACAACTAGAAGGCACCATCTATGAGCAAGAAACCCCTCACCAGACACCAAATCTGCTGGTGCCTGATCATGCACTTCCTAGCTTCCAGAACTACAAGTAATAAATTATTGTTTAAGCCACCCAGCTTATGATTTTTCATTATAGCACCCCAAGCTGACTAAGACAGTTATTTTAAGTCACCAAGTTTTGGGATGGTTTGTTATGAAGAGCTAACTGATATATCATCCTTACATCAGCAAACTCTTATTAACTACCTCCTATGTACAAAGCATTTGTTAGGCACTAGGGATACTATAATAAGTAAAAATTGAAAGGTTATAATCTAGTTGGGGTATTACCCATAAAAAAGTAGCACTGCATCTCCAAATGGTAAATATAAATGAGTTCTCCCAGTAGTGCAATGGGAATAGGGAGGAAAAAGGGATTCCCAAGGCAGACACATTTCTGCAGGAGCGAGAGCATCAACTTGGTCTTGAAGGGTACTGATTTAATCAGTTGTCTACAACTGGAGAGGAGCATAGGTGGGATCTCCAAGACAGGAGAAGAATAAAAATAAACACTGTCAGGACACTAGCGAGCAGTCTGATTTGGCCAGAGCAGAGGGTTAACATGGAGCAATGAGTGATAAAGTTGGAATGGGGGGAAGGCCAGGCTGGTGAGAGCTGGGAAACTGGGGTTAAAATTACCAGATTTAGCAAACAAAAATGCAGGATGCTCAGCAATATCTGAGACATGTTTAAACTAAAATATTATTTGTTGTTCATCCAAAATTAAAATTTAACTGTAAGTCTTGTGTTTTATCTGGCAACTCTAGTTGGAGTCGCAAACTCAAATGCCTACAGGAGAGCAGGAAATAAAATAAATGAGTAATGGGGCAGGCAAGAGAGAGAGGTGGGGACCATGGCAAAACAAGAGAACATTTGTTTCTCTTCATGGGAGCAACCCAACTGCACCTGCCAAGTGTTACCAAGTGAAGGTCCAGTGTTTCAACTTCTCCAATTTTTCAAGATAATTTTGAATGATTTTTATGTGAAATCTCATTGTTTAATACAAATGAATATTTCAATATTTTAAAAGTCCTTTGTGGGATAAACAAAATATGTCTGTGTTCAGCCTAAGGATTGATGGTTTTCAATCTCTATGTTAGGGTCCTAAGTGCCTGGGTAAGAAATTTTTAAATGTAGCAATATATGCTCATAGAAAATTCGCACATAAAAGAAGGTGAATGTGAAAGTTTTCCTCCCCTTGCCTCTGCTGAATCATAATCTCTCTTCTCAGGAGAGCCCCCATTAAGAGTCTGGGCATATATGCCAAGAATTTTGAACTTTATTATGTAATCTGGAGGCTGGAGTAAAACCAGAACCTTCAAATTCTAGATATACATTCTAGTGGACTTTTTGCATATATATACAAGGAGATACGTGTATAATATGGAAATAACCTATAAGGATGTTCATTGCCATGAAAAATTATAAATATCCTAATGCTCATTTTAGAGACTTTTTTTTTTTTTTTTTTTTTGAGAAAAATGTAGCTCTGTGGCCCAGGGTGGAGTGCAATGGCACAATCTCGGCTCACTGCAACCTCCACCTCTCAGGTTCAAGTGATTCTCCTCTCTCAGCCTCCTGAGTAGCTGAGATTACAGGCACATGCCACCACACCCAGCTAATTTGTGAATTTTTAGGGGAGATGGGGTTTCAACATATTGGCCAGGCTGGTCTCGAACTCCTGACCACATGTGATCGATCCAGCTTGGCCTCCCAAAGTGCTGGGGTTATTGGCATGAGACACCGCACCCAGCCCATTTTAGAGACTTTCATAAACAAACTGTGATATAGTCATATGACAAAGTACTATATTGCAATTAAACTGGATGAATTAGATATTACATATGAAATAGATATTCTCAAAAACATCAAGTGACTGTAGAAAATATATAAAACAAAATATCTTCTCTATTTCTGTTTCTATATATCTATCCAACTAGTCCAAGTATAAAAACATGGAGCAGATAGAAACTCACCCAACTCATTGTATTAGTTTCCTATTGCTGCTATAACAAATGAGCACAAGTTTAATAGCATGAAACAACACAGAAGTCTACAATCGGTAAGCAGGCTGTGTTCCTTCCGGAGGCTCTAAGGGAGAATACCTGCCTTTTCCAGCTTCTAGAGGCTGCCTGCATTTCTTAGCTCTTAGATGCATCTTACTAGCTCTGCTTCATGATCACCAACCTCATGCAACATCGTGACATCTCCTTCTCTGCCTCTGACCTCCTGCGTCCCTCCAATAAATGCCCTTGTGATTATGTTGGGTCCAGCTGGCTAACTAAGAATAATCTCCCCCATCTCAAAATCCTTAATTTAATTACATCTGCAAAATCTCTTTTGCCATGGCAACATAGTTACAGGCTCCAGGGGTTGGGAAGTGAACATCTTTTGGGCGGGGGAGTGGGGGGGCAGACATTAGTCAGTCATGATAACATTTAACTAAAGAGAGAAGGAGGAAAATAGGATTGGAGTGATGAACTAAGAGAACTTCATCTGCCAGGTTTTCTTGACTTTAAAAAGCTTATCTTAGCTGAGTGTGGCGGCGTGCACCTGTAATTCCAGCTGCTCAGAAGACTGAGGCAGAATTGCTTGTACCCAGGAGGTAGAGGTTGCAGTGAACCAAAATCATACCACAGCACTCAAGTCTGGGCAATAGAGCAAACCCTGTCTCAAAAAAAAAAAAAAAAAGTTATCTGGGACAAATATGTCAAACTGTAATTTTATAATTATGGGTGGTAGGTATGAGTTATATTATTCCCGGTACCATTCACTATCCTTTTTTTTTTTTCCCCCCAGAATTCCAAAGAAGATAGAAATGGGGTTAGGAAGGGAATTTCTTCCCTCTTGCTTCTTATCTTCCTTCTCCACTTCAAGGTATGTTGTGCTACTATGTGAATCTACAAGAGAGGAATCAGACTTTCTTTTTTCTAAAGACAGAGCAAGACCTTTGTGTTTTAGATCTACGGTGCCTTAGAAAGCAGCTAGGTCAATGGTTGTCAAATTGCTCTGGGAAGCCCACATGGGGGCAATACTTCAAGAGGCTGTGTAGCCAAAGGTAAGGATTTCAAAGATTCCTCCTGCTCTTAATCCACCCCTTCCAAGCTCACCTTCCCCCCAATTAAAGCCCTTGCCTTCACCTGTTTTTCTGTTTAAGTGCCACATAAGATGTCAGCATTTGAAATGACGATGTTGTTTAATATGTATATGTGCATGTACATACATACACACATACCTATATACACTCAGAACCACGAATCCATTCCAACCTTCACCATTACGAGCCTGAGGAGTCTGGATTGAGACAGATGAAGTGACTTGCCTCACGTTCAGACTACATAAAAGGTGTTACTATCACTTAGTAAATCTCTTTTATTGGTGGGTCAGAGGCCAAGCTGTTGTAAACCCACAGAGGAAAGCCTTGCAATTTTCCAGTAACTGGAATTGTTTTATCTGAAAATATTTCCTGGAGTCATGGATTCCTAGGGCAGGGGTGTGGAACTGAGGAAGGAGGGGGTGTTTCTTGAGGAGGAAAGATCCTTTGTTCATCCTTCTGCCTCAAGATGAATAAAGAAATTCCTGAAAAGGGGGCTATCAGGAAGGAGAGCATAAGTCATAAATCTTTACTTTTTTTTGTTTTTTTTTTGAGACAGAGTCTCACTCTGTCGCCCAGACTGGAGTGCAGTGGCACCATGTTGGCTCACTGCAACCTCCGTCTTCCAAGTTCAAGCAATTCCCCTGCCTCAGCCTCCTGAGTAGCTGGGATTACAGGCACCCGCCACCACACCCAGCTATTTTTTTTTTTTTTTTTTTTTTTTTTTTGAGATGGAGTCTCGCTCTTCTGCCCAGGCTGGAGTGCAATGGCGTGGTCTTGGCTCACTGCAACCTCTGCCTCCTGGGTTCCAGCAATTCTCCTGCCTCGGCCTCCTAAGTAGCTGGGATTACAGGCACCTGCTACCAGGCCCTGCTAATGTTTTATATGTGTGTGTGTGTTTTTAATAGAGATAGGCTTTCACCATGTTGGCCAGGCTGGTCTCGAACTCCTGACCTTGTGATCCCCCTGCCTCGGCTTCCCAAAGTGCTGGGATTATAAGTATGAGCCACCATGCCCGGCCCTAATTTTTGTATTTTTTAATAGAGACAGGGTTTCACCATCTTGGCCAGGCTGGTCTCGAACTCCTGACTTCAGGTGATTCACCTGCCTCGTCCTCCCAAAGTGCTGGAATTACAGGCGAGAGCCACTGCCCGGCGCCATTTTTAAAAATGTAAACATTTATGGCTGGGCATGATGACTCACACCTGTAATTCCAGCACTTTGGGAGGAGGAGGCAGGTGAATCACCTGAAGTCAGGAGTTTGAGACCAGCCTGGCCAACACGGTGAAACCCCATCTCTATTAAAAATACAAAGATTATCCAGGCATAGTTGCAGGTGCCTGTAATCCCAGCTACGGGGAAGGTTGAGACAGGAGAATCACTTGAACCTGGGAGGCAGAAGTTGCAGTGAACCGAGATCGTGCCACTGCACTCCAGCCTAGCGACAGAGTGAGACTCTGTCTCCAGAACAAACAAACAAATTGGCCGGGCATGGTGATGGGCGCCTGTAATCCCAGCTACTCAGGAGACTGAGGCAGGAGAATTGCTTTAATGCTGGAGGTGGAGGTTGCAGTGAGCTGAGATCTAGCTATTGCACTCCAGTCTGGGCAACAAGAACGAGACTCCATTCAAAAAAATATATAGCTTTAGAAATTCTGATTCCTCAGAGCTCCAGTGGACAGAGAGATGTCTGCCCTTTGCCTCCTTTTGTTCTCCCTTGCTTTTGTGAGCGTATATGTTTTCTCATTCTGTCTTTCTGAGTCTGCTTTCTGTTGGCCTGTCTTTGGTTTTCCTTTCATATTTATTATATTTCATTTGAAGTGAAAGGACAGGGCTGGGAGTCATGCCTCCCTAGGCATGGGGGTGTGTGGGCTGTATCCCAGAGGAGATTTTCTTTGCCAATTGTGGAATGAAGACTGTATCAAAGTTCAGAGGATCTGCCAACACAGAACAGAGAAACACCAGATGCTTGGGCCTCCAAGCAGAAGGAGCAACCAGCCAGTCCCAAGATACCTGCGTGGCAATGTGATGTGCTGTGCAACGTGTGGCAAGTTGTGAAGAGCCAGCATCTCCTTCTGGAAGCTGTCCGTCTGAAGTTTCTGAAAAAACTCATCAGCACCTGTTGGATGACTTGATTTCTGAGTGAAAAGCTGCATGAAGATGTGCCTTCAAACCAGTCTTTGTAAGTTATGTTCAGGCGTCATTGAGAAAAGTGATGACTAACATTTCTTGGATATATACCTGCTGGGTATTAATCTTTATACTGAGCATTTGCAGACTGTAGTGGAACCTATGGGTGGCCTACTCAACTTTTATTTCTCGGTTCTTCCTTGCTAACAAAACCCCAATTTTGTTCATCTCTTGTTTCCTTTTGTTGTTTTTTGAGACAGAGTCTCACTCTGTTGCCCAGGCTGAAGTGTAGTGGCAAGATCTCAGCTCACTGAAACCTCCACCTTCCAGGTGCAAGCAATTCTTCTGCCTCAGCCTCCCACGTCAGCCTCCCAAAGTGCTGGGATTACAGGCGTGAGCCACCGCGCCCAGCCAAGTTGTTCTTAAACAGGAAATATAGGCCAGGCACAGTGGCTCACGCCTGTAATCCCAGCACTTTGAGAGGCCAAGGCAGGCAGATTACCTGAGGTCAGGAGTTCAAGACCAGCCTGGCCAACATGGTGAAACCCTGTCTCTACTAAAAATACAAACAAAAAAAATTAGCTGGGGGTGGTGGCACACACCTGTAGTACCAGCTACTAGGGAGGCTGAGGTAGGTGGATCACTTGAACCCAGGAGGTGAAGGTTGCAGTGAGCTGAGATCACTCCACTGCACTCCAGCCTGGGTGGCAGAGACCCTGTCTCAAAAAAAAAAGAAGTATAATGAAATGGAATAAAGAGTGGAAAACCTCCTTCCTCCTCAACTCTTGCATAATTGCTAATGACCTGGTATTTCTGGAAGTTATGTTGGGGAAAAGATGGTGATGAGTAAAAGGTCATCCAGAGCTCATTTTGTCATTCAGAGTATGCTGCTTCTCCTTCTGGGCACAGTCCATGGCTGTCCTAGAGGCTGCTGTCAAGGTTGGCAGCATGCCCAGTTTTCTTTGGTGCAAGACTACCTGGGTTCAAATTATGGCTCCCCAGCTTCAGTCTTAGAGGCTTGGGCAAGTTACTTAAACATTCTGTGTGCCACTGCCTTCATAGGTAAAATGAGGATAACACTAGATCCTACCTGGTGGGATTCTTGTAAAGATTAAATGAGTGAATATATATAAATCACTTGGAATAGTGCCTGGCCTATTTGTAAACTCAAGTTTTAGCTGACACTATTATTTTTTTCTTCCTACAACACCTGCTATTATTAATAGAATAGACACTGATACTTGAAATCACGCAGTCTCCATGATCCATATGTTGCTTCAGCAGAGGTTAATTCTCAACATTCCTAGAGTTGGTGGCTAGTACCATCGGGTGCAAATGAGGGCAGCCCAAAGAAGGGAGCCATTCACAGACTGGCCTGGGGGTGTCCTGAAGCCAAATGAAGATGCCTTCCTTGTTACTTCACACTCTAAAGGATGAAGGGCTATGGGCTGTTTTCACAACAGAAGCACCTATGACACCCCCAGGGTGGGTGCTGTCTATGAATGGCTCTCTTCTTTGAGCTGCCTTCATGCTCCTCCTTTTACAAGTTGATTATATACTTCCTGAAACCCCTCACACTGTGCCTAGGACATATAGGTGCCTAGTACATTTGAGCCACAACACTATGAACTCACCAGAGAAATCACTTAATGAAAAATAATAGCTGTCATTCACATATTTCTTTATAAAGTGTTTTCCAAAACCTTATTTATTACCTTGTCACAGCTTCTTTGATTAAAAGGCAGGAAGGAAAAAAATCTTATTATATTTTCCAGGAAACAAACAAATAAACTGAAGTCCAGTGGGCTTGAGTAAACCGAAGGTTTGCCCAGTTAGTGGAAGTTCGGTCTCTTGAATTCAGGTTTCGGGTTCCAAATCCCAGGTGTTTCCCATTCCTGAGGGAAAAACTGGGAAACTGTTGATTCCTCTCCTCCCAACGTCCCCTGTTTGCCCTCTGCTCAGTCAAGCCAGATATGGACAGAGCCACCTTTTAGAGAAACCATAACAAATCCACCCTTCTCTAAGTGAGTCTCACTGCCAGTGCAATAACAAGCCACTCCACACGGTCAACAATCATGATGGAGGAGGTGCCAGGAACTGTGCTAAGTGCTGGGGATTTAAAGGGGAATGTCAGGCAAGGAACTGCATTCTAGCACACCTGAGAGAGAGCTTGAGGTGTGTGCTCCTAGAAACAGGATAGGAGGCAGCATTGGCCAGAATAAAGGCAAAATGTCAACAAAAGCTCAGAAACATGGAAAATCATAATGTAAATAATGGAGAAACAACTGCAAAGAAAGCTGAACTTGACTTCCAAGCCTCCCTCCTCTGTCTCCATTCCCAGTATTCCGTTAGAATGTCTTATGGCTAAAAAGATCTTGTAAAGCTTGGCCAATATCTTGAGCTAGAAGCAGCCAGAGAGAATTTCCTCTTTGAGGGCTTCCTCCTCACCTGGACAGATGGGGGACTACTGCAGGGTATTTGGGGACGGAATATGGGAAATAGGGAGGAGAGAATCGCTGTGACTGTCATCTCTATAGACTAAGCCTCAGAATCTCTTCTGGCTTGCCTATGAATTACTGGTTTTATATAATGCGTGTGAATCTGTTTGTGCATTTAATGTGAGAATTAAATCATTCCATTACAGCACTATAAATCAAAGAGTGAATGGAGGGAGATTTCCAAGTGACTCTTCCTCGTGATGGGGTGGGAGGGAACACCACCACCACTGCCACCACCACCAAGTCCACCACTCATAGGACTCATCTACCTCTTCAAAAGGGTGCAGCCTAGGTGGGATATTTTTGTTCTTCTGTCATAGAGGGAATACTTTTTAGGTTAACAAGAAGGGTTCTAACTCCCAGAAATAGAAGGAGTTTATTTTGTAGTAAGCAGGAAGCCAATGGACCCCTCCCCACTGCCTATCTCTGTTCCAACCAGCTTCCCCACTCATATCTCTGAGACAGCATCAGTCCTCAGTGACCAGCTTACCAATGACCTGGCAGCTGTTCCTCCTGTAGAAAATTCAGTTCCATTTAGTGCCAGCTGGACAGCCCAGCTGCTCCCAAGGATGCTCCCAGAAGCTCTGTTTCCCATGTTCTGAGAGGTCTTGGTGTCAAATGAAGTGAGGGCTCCATCCTAACAACATTGCCTGACCACTAAGCACTGATGGGCCTAAATTAATCCTCACCACAACCAAAAAGATAGCTGTAATGATTTCCACCACACAAATAGGAAAACTGAGGTTCAGAGAGATAACGAGCCTTCCCCAGGGTCATATAGCCAGCAAGTGACTGGGCCGAGTTTCATCACAGACCTGTCTTGCACTGAAGCCCATGCCTTTCCCTGTGGGAGCAAAATTTAGCTGCGCCATTAAGATGGCGCCGGCCCGCCTGATTACACAATTGGAGAGGACTGCCGGTAGTTGCCACCCCGATGGAAGAGCACCACTCAGCCCACTTTACGTAGAGGACGGTGATTGGGC